>OU015465.1:23183462-23300962 GCA_907164805.1 Brachyptera putata
CACGTATCTTATCGTAAACCTCGTCGTAGAAAATCATAATACCCTAAAAATACCACAGCTTATACAAATGTAGGCGTATAACGGTGATATTTGTAATTGTTTTGTTGGTATCGACGGATAATCTTCTGTAACGGACACAAAAGTATATAACCGAGTCTTCTGTAACTCTTCCACCCTCCTAATCCTACACCACGCACACACAGTTGTCAACTTACCCGAACGAAAAGAAAAGTCGAAATTTTGTTGTATATACGAAAGATCTTTTAGTACGTTTCTCATTCGTAACACGTTTCCAATTTCCAGCCCAGGCTGTCCGATACACGACGTAGACGAGACGAGCGGGTGGGCGGGGGTATGGGGGGGTGATCTTGGACCCACCGCCATGGGAGACGGTTCAGATGTTCCAAAGTTCCAACTCGCACATCTTCCTCCTCCGTGATGCATTAGTGTAACCGACACGGCTTTGTCTCATCTGCCGCTTGTTTCCTCTATTAGGTTACTTTTTAAGGATCAACGTCTTATATATATAGTAGATCCTTAACTCAGGATAAAGACGTTACGAGAATGACACAATGGCAGATAGATGGATTTGTTCTTCGCAGGAAGTTTCCAATTTGAATTCCATCGAACGGTATTTCTATTTCTGGAAGTCGTTCCATACGACAGCATGGCGTTGAGGATGGCAGGAGACAATATGCGCCCGAAATGAATTATTAGCGGTGCGGTCCTGGGTTACATTAATATTGACAAAGGAAGTAGGAAAAAAGAAACGAGAATCTAAATTGGTAGAAAGAACAAACTGAAATTGACAATACCATTTTTGGTTAGCTTGGCGTTGGTGTGTAATACGGTGTTAGTCATGTGGTTAGTCTTCGAGTTGAACTAATAGAAAACTTAAATGAACCGTGTGCAAGTAGTGGAGGGGGGATGGTCTCTCGGAACCTTCTTCTTTCGTGAATATCAATTTTAAATAAACGATCAAGAATTTCTTGAGACGAGCACGTTCTTAAACAAATAATTAACAAAGTTAATTTATTCAACAATCATTGCGGACCGCATTTATTAATTGAAAAGTCATATTTCAGAGTAAATGTATATTATACCAAAAATACTCGTGCCATAGGTATGTAGAATAGGGCAGACGGGCGATCGAAACCAGAGATCAGTGATCGAAACCCATGGTGGATACCATTTTATATACTGTACATTTATATTATGCAATGTATATCCTGAAACTATTTTCCCTCGTCGTTATCGAGTCTGGTAGAGAATATGAACACCGGCAGAGACGCGGCAGGTCGTTGACAGGTCGTTGAAGGAGCGTGTTTCCAGATACGCTGGCAGATACTCGAGGTAGCTCTAGTCAAGTGGTGATGGCGATGATAAGGATACGCTGTACACGCACATTATAAGTGACGTGATTTCAAAGAGGTAACTCAGTTCCTACAACGTTTTGCTAAACCAGCGAGTCAGGAAGCTCAACTCGAATAAAAAGTTATTTCAATGTTTTCCGATAATTTTGTTTTCCCGAAACATAATTTATATCCAGAAGCATTTAAATAATATTTGAAACGAAACAAAAATGTAGCATGGGGTGGGAATCGAACCTGTGCCCCCTTGCACAGTTAGCAGACGTTTCATCCACACAGCAGTGGAGCTGTCAGAACTCATGGTTTATGACTATGACAGGTTTGACAGATATTCAGTAAGGTATATAGGCCTATATAGGGCATTGCACTATTAAGGTTAAATAATCTAATAAGAAATTATTAAATAATGACAGAAATATTTCAGGCGTATTTTTGCATATATAAAAACTTTGGTTATTCTGGAGATATTAATTGCAGCTCGAGAAATATTCAACACTTTTGAAAGATGTGGTTGTGTATTGAATGATTTTTTTGTCTCTATACAAAAATAACGTTCATATTTGTGTTTGTTAGAAGACGACCGATCTTTGGTGGATGCAAGTATATATATATACGCGGCGTACCGCCGGGAAATCTAATGCTGTTTTGTTTTCCGCTGACTTTTCACGATCTCTATCGTGGCCAAGTCAGCATTGCAATAGACCGAAATCACGAACCGTGTCACTGCCTTCTTAAATCACGTCTGGTTTAGCGTCGGTAAAACAGTTCTACCCTCAGCTGTTTTATCGACTGTGCACGACCCTCGATTAATTGTCAGTTCTAAATTCTAATTTGTTTTCGAAGAGCCGTCGAATAAACTGTTTTTTCGTAATATTTCATCTTTGCCAGTTAGTTTCAATGTATTAATTATGATTATTGGTGCTGTTCATTATAAATGTATTTTCTCCATTTTTTTTTAAATTAAATTAAAATTTTCAATAAATCGTCATCACGTGCTCAATTTAAACATTTTTTATTTAAATTTTGGGATGTAGTGGTTATGAATCTCCAAAACTGTATTTAAAAAAAACAAGCTATAGGCTTTTATAGTGTGTAAATACTAAATATATGATTTAATTCATTTCCTTTTGATTTTAATTTTAATTTTTGTTTCTGCTGTAGGTATGGTGTATACATGGAAAAATACGTCATAATTTATTTTTTCAAGGGTATGCAAGTGTCGTTTTATATCAAACTATCTGATCACTTTGATTATTTCCACGTATAAATGTCAGTGACCTCTTCCAGCATTACATCTCTCTCATAAACTCATCAATTGTTTACTCCAGCTTCCCTGTCTTCCCTGATCTGTGCAGGACCATCCAGCCCGGGGTGGCAGATCGAGTCCGTGAACACTGAATCTAAACACGTGTTGATCTATTATTTATAAAACGGCAGATGACTCCAATTCCCCGAGTCATCCCGACGCTGTTCCGTGTTTAGGGGACGCCCGTCGTTTTAATAGGCCAGCGAACATACATCATCGTTTAGGGGGCCACTCTCCTTTCTATACACTCCCTCTTACCCCGCCCTCTCCATCCCTACACATGCATCTGCTTCTAATTACTACCTAATGCCAGTTGACTGTTTTCATATACTTTTATTCACGAAAGTAGACTGTCGTTTACCAACATCGTAAACATAATTATTATATGTTTGTAATTTTCGTTATAGGACATAGTAACCCTGGAACCAGATTTTATTGAATAATGGAGATGTTTATTTCCATAAATTTAGCGAAAACCAGAATGATCGTTTCAATTTCAGAGATTTTAATTAATTATTTTGTTCTCCCATAAGTGATGACGTAGGGATTACCGTTTCTGTATAGAAACAGGAATCAATTCGAATGATGTCTACGTCACGACTCAGTAAAAAGACCGGGATCTGGAGGACAATTAAATGGATTATAATTTCTGAAATTGAGATGATGGTTTCTAGTTTATTTTACAATTATGGAAATAAATGTCGTCTTTATTCGTTAACATATTGTTTCAGGGTTGTGATGTCATTTAATTTATGTTTTTTTATACGAGATTTACGATTTGAAACGTGACTGCATCCCTCAAAAGCGTTGAATCATTAAAACTGCATGAGACTAGGCCTATATGTCAAATTATAGACTAATCACCGATGTTTTTTTTTCACATTTATTCAGTTAGACGACTTTCCTCTTTCAATAACAACGTGAATCACAAAGGGGAGTTTTTATACACTTTCAGCATCGGATTATAAATTAGAATATTAAGTTTTTTTTTGTGTAACAAAAGTCAATCATTCGTTGATTCGATTCGCGCGGGAGATTATGGTAATCCGTCTGAATCCAATTAGGATCAACATCGGCTTTACGAGTGTCGACTGACGAGTGTCGACTGTCGACTATCGACTGTCGCTGCTTCGAGACATTTTTGAGGAGTCGTCGTTCGTATTACACAGAATTTCTTTCGAATTACAATTTCTATTTTTTTTCTGGTTGGTAATTTCTTGACTTGATATTTACGTCGTTTAGACTGTCTCAGATTTAGTACTCTCATTACATATTTCATACATTTTACATATAAATTAGATTAGCAACACATTATAATTCAGCACAGATGTGAAGCAGTCAATATTACTTATTATATTTATCAACACGTTCATCTTTCAATACACAAATATATAGCGTTGTCCCAGAATCGAATCAAGTCATATTTTTCCGCTGCCTTCGGAGAAAATTATAGTTGTGGCCTCCCGCATGGCTCATTCAGTTACTCCCTGGAAATTGAAGGGCGTGGGTTCGAGTCCCCCATAAAGCATGCGTTTGTGTAAACATCATTCATCTATCATAGCTCGTCGTACCCCATAATAACGTATCCATTAATGGGGTCGTTAAGCAAATAATAATTGTATTTAGAAAAGTAGGAAATATGGAACAAAATAATTGTATCGTCATTAAACGTAGTTGGAGCATTCATTAAAAAATAAAGTAATTATGCATTCTCTTTTAGGAATTGAGATATTCGAAATAATTCATTTTGGTGCTTTAATTGTCACTTCACGTTTCTGACGTAATCATTTCTCAGTCCTATAATTATTTAATTATTTAAAATAATTAAATTTCGACTGAACTATTCAGCTGATTTATTCATCACTCAAAGATGATTTTGTCTAATTATTTCGAAGTTATTCATTATTTTGACTGTAATTGAAGTATTCGCAATAATTGTCACTTCACGCTTCTAGCATAATTCTTCCTCAGTCCTGTAATTATTTAATTATTGTGACTGAATTATCCAAATTATTTAGTCTAATTATGTTGCGAGAAGTATTTATTTTACTGGATAATTATTTTGGCTATGCATATATGTAACTATGGTAATTACTATGTCAAAGCTCACGTTCCATGATGGGTCTCGGCCAGCTGACTGACTGTAGTACCATATATATGTAATATAAAAAATGATCTTCCATTGTGTGACGTCAGCTGTCATTCAGTTGACACTTCAGCCTAATTCAATTGAGCCGAGAAAACCGGAAGCAAAACAGGAGGCCAATATATCGTGATTCAATTACCGGCCAATTTCATCCCCTCCAGATCCTCTAGCTCATGACGTAATTCGCTTATTGAGATGGAACGTTGTCGGGTGCTCGCCTCCTCGGGTAGCACAGTTCCGACGACGAGTGGCTATGAATACACGTGAGGGCGTAGTCATAGAAATACGAGCATTCTAATAATAATATATATATTTTTTTATATATATTAGGTTTAACGACGCACTAATATGATGTCGCAGATCTATTGGCGTCGCATAGATGATTAATGAGATGATGGGATGAAGGTGTCTTGAGTTGTGCCATAACCCATGACTAAAAGTAGGCCTATTTTTAATTTTTTGAAAACCTACGCTACTTTTTGAAATAAAAAGTAGCGTATGGGGTGGATTCGAACCGTAGCACTTTCGCATTGAAATCTCACGGTCTACCATGCATAGACCATGATTCTACCATACTCATATATTATGACAGATGTATACTTGTGACTTGTACCATTGTTGCGACACGATATGACAGTTACGCCCCCTTAGCGACACGTCGTCGGAACTGCATCCCCCCTCTTCTCCCTGTTGTTTGGCAGGCACGTAGCAGACTATGAATGCGAAATGCGATCCCTCCGGAAATAATGACAGGGAAATTCATGAAGACTGAATCACAGGATGAACAGGGTTTATATACCAGTTCGTTCGGGGGTCATTCATCAAAATAAGTCATTGTTTTTAATGTCATGTCATAGATTTGCTTGGTGGTTCCCCGCTGTATAGGCTGATGGCGGGAAAGGATCCTACAATATAGGCCACGACCGTTTCCTTCTCACTATCCTTCCCATTACCTATAAGATACCTTCATATCGTCATCTCAGTTATCAATTATACTACGCCAATAGATCGTATTCATCATTACATTGCGTCGTTAAACCCAATACGATGGAAGATTATTATTTGCTAGACGACCTCACCAACTATACCAAGTTATTTGGGAGTATTAGTTTGACTTTTGCTTCGATAGTAAATGTGCTGCAGATTATTGTTTGGTGAACGTATACCCACTAACAGCTAGGTTATTTGGGGGTACGAATTAGCGGATTATAATAGCCCGTGCGGGACTCGAACCCACATTCGTTTTGAGTTCAGTTTCCAAAGCAGCCGGGACTGTAATAGCTATTCATCTTTATATTAATTCCAGTTTTATGTGCATAGGAAAATGAGTGGCGGACAATTCGCCTAGAAAAATTAGTGTAATCAAGCATCGTGCTTCGTCTTATTTTCGATCGGTTTTTAAATTAATTGTTTTCTTGTCACTACGTGGGAATACGAAGAAAATTATGAGAACAAATGATAATCAGAAATCTCTAGAGAAGACATTCGTAACCTTTATACTTGCTTTGTAAATCGGGTATGCCTATTTAATTTTGTATCTGTTTAAAACACCTTCAACTGAACATTCTATTTTTGTATACCGATTAGATTTTTTTACAAGTAATTCTTCAGGGAAAACGTGTTTCCAACACTGTTGAGGGTCTCTACGAATTCCTTGGCATCAGGGTTGGGTGGGGAAGGGGATGATTTAGTATATAAAATATCATCACCGGTGAGTGGTTGACAAATGGATCGCGATTCTTGTACTGATAAGGCCTCTTAGGATACCCATTATATGAACATCTAAATACCTCCCTATCCCCCTCCCCCCCCCCTCATGTCTTTGACGAAAACCAACCCACCTCTGTTGTGTTGTTCGCACTGTACGTCTAGTCTTGTATGAAAGCTCTAGAGGAAGGATCATTTCGAGCTAATATGGCAGGGTTTGTGCTAGAACCTGAATGCTGTTGGGCTCATGGGTTATGATTATCAAGCATTACAAATATATTGACACAAATTTTTGGGGAATATGATGTAATTTTTTGACATCAATAAAAATAATCAAAAGTACAAAATTTTTCTGAAGAAATAACATATTTTTAGATTTTGTTAAAATTGAACCAAATTATGGTTTTAAATGGTTTTGTGTTTTGATAATGTGGTTTTTAGGGTATAGAAAATGGTTTCATATCAAGATTTCGATGTTGATTGACATATATCTTTTTCAATGGATTTATGCTCACATAGCAGTGTAGGCCCTATATTGTGATATTTTTTTTTTTTTGTCTCTCCCTATAGTTATTTATATTTGGTGACAAGACAATTCCGTAGTCATGCAACAAAGAACAGTGTTTGGTTTTAATTTTGGACTTACTAATTCATCCTCAGCCCAATTGGGCCTAAATTGGAAAACAATGATTGTAGGATGAAGGCCCTACAATTTTCGAAGTTGTTATAAAAAAAGTATGCATTCAATGTGATATTTAAATCATTATCCATGGTATTTTTTCTGCATGATTTAGATAGTAATTTGGTGAACATAAAAATGTCATAAATTCTTGTCTCACCACGATCGTAATTATTCGCTCCCAAAAGTTTAAAATTGAATTTTCAAGATAATTAAATATTCTTGTTTACTGATGTATACTGATGTTATATCGTATAAGTGAATCCTGGCACGCTAAAAACCTGTATAATATAATAATAATTAATCTCATAATATTATATCTAATTTAAAATGATATAATTACTGTTTCAACATTAATTAAGTACCGGTATATGAACACATTTTCAAAATATATACGGAGAAGCCTGAAGTGAATTTACATTTAAAACGATTTGACTGTTTTTTGTTAAACATAATTAATGTGCTCTTTTTCTTGAATGGTTGAACGCGGGATGCGAGCAAAAACCTGAAATCTCAAACGATGTCTCTTGATATAGTTAACAATTTAACTCTCGCTTCGTACCTTTTTTGCATGGAATTGAGTAAACTAGGAAAACGCAGCATATTATGCGTCATGAGATAAGCGTGATATTTGTTTGAAATGGAATAGAAATCTACCCACCCTGGGTTTGAATCCGCTGACCAAATTTTATCGAAACATTTGAAACAAATCTTTCATTGGTCCTCATAGTATATCAAATTTATCAATTTTTCCGGAAAAACTGTTTTTTAATTTTCATTTCTTATGTTTTTTCTCAACATCCTCAATTATGATTTTATCATGATTTCTTAAAATCTACCGGGTCTGTTGTTCAAAAAAATTTTACAAACCTTGTTGAAGGATAATCATAATGTGCCTAGGAAACATTTCATTTTTTATCGGTTGATGGTTTAGCTTTGATAGATACTTGTGGATAGCAACAAACCAACCAATAGAAATCAAACATAGAGAAATATGATTTGAACTAAACGTAATTAATTAGTCCTCGCCATCACTAATCCAATAAATCATATTGTATACATAATATATTTTTAATTTTATAATCAAACTTTTTGGACACCATTCAATATCGAGATAATTACAACATAATTCTCAAATGTAATATATAGGCCTATACACATTTCGTCTCAACCGTTATATAACTTTCGTGACTCGACAATTTCATCAACCATATTTTTTCAAATAAATTTCCCACATTTTAATTTACACTCGACCTAGTATTATAGGTCTACAACGCGATGAAATAATCCGACATGCTGAATTAAATCGAGTCGAAAGCACCCTATTATCAAAACACTGCGTACAGGCTTAGAGAGCTCCATCCCACGCACCCCTTCAAGTTCAATGGGCTCGCGTTCTGATCTGTAACCATGGTGGACGGAGGGGGGGGGGGGGGGGGGAGGGGGAGGATGTACATATACTGTCATTGAATCCTCCCCCCCCTCCCCACTCGAGTCAATAATCAATAGTGCGAATATAATTACCTGCTAATGATAAATATACACAATATTCCAGATAACGATGTATTGACTTCATGAATAGTATGCTTGTATCCACGAGAGAAGGCGTCTACCAACAGAACTAACACAAATATCACCGTCAAATTTGTAAATATTTGTGTTATTTTTATGGTGGTATGATTTTTAAGGATGAGGTTTATGATAGGAAACGCAAATACATCATTCAAAATCGTTGAATAATATCACAATTCACTGAAACTTGATTTCAATTATTAATGACGATATTCATTTCTTTAATTTTAGAGAAAACTAGAGATCATCATCTCAATTTCAGAAATTATAATTGATATCTTATCTTCCAGAGATCACTGAGTTAATACCAACTCTGTATATACAAATGAACAGAATCGAGTAGTACCTATACGTCACGACCCCGAATAAAAGCCGGATCCTGGAGGACAAATAAATTAATTATAATTTCTTAAATTGAGATTTCTAGTTTTTTCTAAAATTAGGGAAATAAATATAGTCATTATTCGTTAGAATCTATAGTTTTCGGGTTGGATGTTCTTTAAATCCTTGAAGTTACAGCGAGATTATTCATTTACCAAAGATTTCACAGTTGTTTTGTTAGTAGACGACCTACTTCTCTCCTGGATACTAGTATACACTAAAGTATCTACTAGTGTAGTTACCATGGGTGTAGAAATGGATGGTGGAAATGTCGAGCTACAGAGACTCCAGTATTGTAACAGTCGAGAGTACTGAAGTGTGTATAGGGAAGCGTGTATGTAATAGCTGTGCGCACTTGATTATTGTGTAAGCAGCACTTTTGCGGTTCACCTTAAAAAAAATCACCTCTGTATTACGATAATGTAACAACGATTGCAGAAGGTACCGATTGGCCGTCCCTCCTATCACACACCACTAACGCGCGGGTGGTTAACACCTTCTATTTCACGGCCGTATTGTTCATAAAACTGCAATTCATAATGCATAATAAAATATATCAACTTTAGCCGCCCCGGTGGCTAAGTCAATTATCGCTAGCGGTAGAAACTGAAGTCACCGTTGGGCGTGGGTTCGAGTCCCGCATAAGGCATGGGTTTTTGCGAACGTCATTTCACCTATCATCACTTCATCGTTTCACTATCATCCGTTCATTCGTACCCTCGTATAACCTAGCTGTTGGTGGGGTCGTTAAGCAACAACATTAAGTATATCAACTTTATACAAAACAAATTTAAAAGTAGAGTTTTTAATTCCAGGAGAGTTTTGTATACCAATCTTTAAATTACATATTTAAAATATGTGAATTATTCCAAGACTGTATTATCCCAGTGGGTATAATATATCGAGGAGTGGAAGGGGTATTTTTTTCATTATACAACAGTAAAGGCGTAATAAAAATTCTCTGCAGCCCGATTCAATTGCAAAGTTTTAAAGATTCATACATTGGTTTTACGTGTTTTCTTTTCCTACGCATGTTTGACCCCTCGACTGGAGGGTTACTCACGACCTTATATACACGCATGTTTCACATGTTTCGCATGTTTCGCATGTTTCACAACAACAATGAGGATACAGGGTTCAACCAACCGACAGCGTCTTAGCTAGCACTATCAATATCGGTTTTCAGAATAATGCACTGAAGATGTGATATTATGTCTCTAGTGGATCTTGTTTGGATGCTGGAGGGGCATGGACCAAACAAAGAGCTAAGCTTGTGTAACAAACAAGGTAACCTGCAGGGGCCAGGGTTTGGCAGAAGGGTGTAGTAGGGGCTGCATTAAGGGCAGGGGATCCTACAGCTAGGGCTAATCTGCATTGATACTTCAAGTAGTGGACATTCATGCAGTATGAAATGAATATTATTGACAAAATGTTATATTTTTGTTTATTTTAGTAAGTCAAATAATATCCCGTCTATCACTGGATACAGTCAAGGGGCAATGTCATGAAACTTATCAAATCGGGTTCCGGGTTCAAGTCCCGCAAAAAGTTCGATTAATTGTAAATATCATTCATCCTCTACCCGTTCATTCGTACACACAAATGACCTATCTATTAATGTGGTCGTTAATCAAATTCTATTCTTCATTATCAAGAGAAAACGCAGTATCTTTTCACTACTCGCTCAACCGCAAATCACGAATTTCGTTCTCCTCTGTGATTATATTATTAAACAATAACACTTTCAGTCCACTCAAATAACACGTACGCTGCAGACTGTATAAAATAATGTACATTTTCATCTCTTGTACGCGTGACATTCACTGGATTGTAAATAAAACGAAGCGTTGGTCATTTTTTGGTTATCTTCCACTTCGCCGCTCTCGACGTGCTTGGTGGGGTGGTGGGGGGGGGGGGGGGGGGTGGGAAGGGCAGTAGGCCGGAGGGCAAAACATGTCGTAGGCAACCCGCGTGTCGCTTGTCGATAGCAGATAATCCTCAAATCGGTCATCGGCGATCTCCTGGGTAATATCACATGCAATTATATTGGGGAATAATTTTTGATCGAAATTTGATTGTTTAATGTGTGATGTGAATTCTTAGGGTGATGTATTTTATTAACAGAGTTGTGAAAAATTATGTACATATATTTATGTAATTCTAGAATATAATGGAAAATAATTTTGTATTGAAATTTAATTTTTTAAATTGATACGCATTTATGGTTTGATGTATTTTACTACCCATGCAAACATCAATTTAATTCTACTATTGAAGAATAATTTTTATCGAAATTATATTGTTCAATGTAATTTATGGATTTTTGGGATGAAGTATTTTATTACTCAAACGATGAAAAATTATTAATATAGGCTACATTCATCAAATTATGAAAGGTTTACTTTTTTATATCTATTTTTATTCATTTTGGGTTCAACAACGAGTTATTTGAAGATGATGGTAAAAATTGTCGGTGAATGATGAGAAGATGAAATGAATGCCTAGGATGGTTTTAATAATTTAATTATAGTTGTTAGATTTTGATTGTAAAATATTCGATTCGTTTAAGGATCTTCCGTCACGCACGTTCAGCATATTTGCAAAACCAGCTGGAAGAGGTAAAACAATAAACTAAATACACGCAAGACGATTTTTTGAAAATTATAACCAACATCCTGTTTGTTGAATACAACATATTGACTCACAAACAACTTAATAATAATAATGACTATAAAAAACTAGTTGCTCATCAAATTCAAAAAAGATAATTATACAATTATGATCAATTTAATAATTATAGTCCAATGAAGAAATCATAAATCGGCAATTATGTAAAACGATTTTATATATAAAAATAGAATGTGATTAATCCCAAAAATCGAGGTAAAAATTATACGAAAAAATATATTATTATACATTTTATAAACTGTTTGTAGCAAAAATAATATTTGAACAACGGTAATCAATCGTCTTTCGCTACATTTTTATCTCCACCATGTAAACAAATTACCAAAATAATTATAGGTACAGAAAGTCAAATTATTACGAATAATTCTAAATATATCGTAATCCCCTTGATATTTAGCTCTTATATTTATTTATATTCAATTTTATATTTGGTTATTATATAATTTTACAATTTGTTAAATTAGCTGTATATATAAGATAGTTTTAGTTGTATTGATTTGGGGTGGTAAGATCGCCCTTGTGGTTCCCCGTTCAAACGATCCTGATTTTTATCCTTTGCCTTTATTGGGAAACAATAGCTGAATGTCAAGTTTTCAATGTTGATAAGGAAAAAAGAGATAATTCATCTTATTTGATTATGATGGTGGGAAGGAAGCGGTCGTGACTTATTGGTAAGGAACCATCACAGTATTTACGTCAACGACTTCTGAAAACTATACGAAAAGCCTCTCATCACAATGGATAACCATGACGGAAATCGAACCCCGGTCTCCAGATTTGATTTATGGTTGATATGACAACATTTCTTTTTTCGAAATATAAAATTCTTTCCAAGTTGACACTGTAAGGAAGTGAATGCGTCAAAAATATTATAGTCTTAGAAGAGAGAAAAACAACTTCATTGTCAGCTGTTCACAATAACTGTGACATACCAGTGGGATCCACCTTAATTATCAATATATCAATTACCAATACAATAAAAAATTACTTGTATAAAATGTATAATTTATAACTACATATAAAAGTCAACGATAAAAGAGATTGAACATTATTGGAAACAAGTAAAAAGTCAAAGATTAAAGGACATCATAAGTTCATAACCTTGAAAACTAGCTATTTGTATGAATAGTTACGATATTCATTTCCTTAATTTTAGAGAAAACTAAAAATCCTCATCTCAGTTTCAGAAGCAATTATTTTTTTCGCACCAGATACCTTGAGTCATGACGTAGACATTACCAATTCTGACGTGATGATTTCTAGTTTTCACTAAAATTATGGAAATAAATATCTTCATCATTCATTAAATTCTAGTTTCAGGTTTGTCAGATTTGTGATGTCCTTTAATATTTTTTTCCGATGTGAAATGATCCAGCAAGTATGAAACTCGACTGACATTTTTCCCACGCTATCGGACCTTCTGCCTAATTCTAATTCCGTTAGCTTCCACCTAACGATCACTCCTCTGGTATTCTCACTTCGTTAAACGACCCGAGTTTTTGTCCCAGTACCGATCGTTTTTAATCAGCTACGATGTTTGTATTGGTTGTTCGGGAATCCGAATGGGATAAAAAACAAACAAGTCTAGAACAATGCAATTTTCATGGATAAGGTATGGATGGTATGTCCTACAGACGTTTCAAACAACCTTCATAAATAAAATATAGCGAATTTAAAGATGAAAAAATTACACATTTCTTCTATAGTAAGAAACTGGAATTGTAAAAACTATTCCGTGAAATCAATTGGGATTATATAGTGATGTTTAAGAGTCCAAGAGAGTCGATTTGGCGGAATATCGGATTTTTGGTGATAACTTTTGAACGACGTGTGATATCCAAATTCTATCAAAGAGGAAACACAGATATTTACAGTAATAACTACTTATATTAAATCGCATAATTGTCAGGCGTATCGCGTTAAAAAAGTTTTTTTTTATCAGTATACGAGTGGCAATTATGCCATATGAGATACTCATTTTGATATTTTTGGTATCTCATATAGTTATTACTTATGTCATATTGAAGGTATTGGAAATATCTGTATTATCTCTTCAATAGAATTTTGATATCTAATACCGTTCAAAAGTTATCACCAAAAAAACTAATATTCCGCCAGGTTGACACGGATTTTTAAGGGGGTACATGCACGGTGCTTATAAAAATATAAAAGTGCATCTTTATTATTCTGTTATGTTCATGAACCGGAGTAATTGAGTAAAAAGTATAGCAATGCCAAGATAATTTCATGCTTTTCAATTAATATTACATTCTATTTTTGTGAATTCAATCAGTTTTAAGATAATACGTCAATAAATTTCATCACACTCTTGGTATTCATTGACGTTTTACCTTGAAACGCAATGAATTCACGTAAATAGAATGGCATATTAATTGAAGAGCATACAATTATTTTCGAGTTATATACTTTTTATTCAATTACACTGGTTCGTGAACATAGAAAAAAAATAGTAAAGATGAATTTTTGCCCATTGCATGCATTCCCTTAACGGTCTTAAGATCAAACTGTGTCCGTAATGCCGCGATCATATAGCTTCTTGCCGAGCTAGTAGAGTGCTAACTGCCCATCCAACTCACATTCTTTTTTTCATAATTTAATTTCATCTAACTCAGCGATACTCGCGTCGTAAAAATGCCGTACAAGAAATAGAGTTTGGATTATTCAAAACTTCATTCCTTGTCATAAAAACCTCGTATACGTATACGTGACGAACGTCAGCGATCACATAGTGGACGGTTTGAGTAAAGGTATAAAACGCATAATTGTCCAAGACTATTCGATCCTCCATTCCATCGCAAAGTGGACTGAGAATGAAAGGTATAAAATACAAAATTGTCAAAGTTGTTTTATGTTTTTTGCGTGATGCCTTTGTTTTTAAATGATGTTACAGCCTTGAAACTAGATTTGAATTGATAGTGACAATATTTTTTTCCCTATTTTTAGGGAAAACTAGAAATGATAATCTCAAATGTAGAAATTAAACTCAATTAATTTGTCCTCCAGGACCCGACCCTTTTTCCGAGTCGTGACGTTTACATTACTCGATTCTGTTTGTTTCTCTACAGCATAGGAAAAGCCTACGTCATGACCCATGGTGTCTGAAAATTATTTATAATCATTACTGAAATTGAGATGATAATTTCTAGTTTTCTTTAAAATTAAGGAGATAAATACTGTCATCATTCAATAAAATCTAGTTTCAGGGTGGTTGTGTCCTTTTTAAGCTCAATTCTGGGTCAACATATTCTATGAGATCGCGAGTGTACTATTTAACAGATCGGTCTAGATAATCAAGGATAATTATCGTCTGTGGCTTTGAAACCAATTAGTTAATAGTCGACTAATGAACTCAAATATATCATTTATACAACAAACCAAACTCAGTCAAGTTTAATTATCAAGCTTAGTAACAACAATAAAAGGAAACGAGCAGATTTTCAAGTAAGCCTGTATAATTATATGTACTGTTTTGACGCAGACGGCTAAATAAGGATATATACCATATAGAGCTTGATGGTACATACAGACATTGCAGTAGGCCTATGTCTTGAGACCGGACATCGGAGAGTAAAACTATAGATTAAGGAACTTCATTACTTCATGATAAAACCTAGCCTGTTTACTTCGATCTGAAGAGCGTATACCGGAATAGAGTTGACTCGGTCGTGTGACATGGGCTTATTGGGGTACTTTTCGATGGATGGTTATAGGGTTCATAGATAAGATTATACTTTATTCCGGTATATGCTCTTCAGCCCCGTACTATATAGGCAAGTGTATTCGTTGGAAGTTGAGTATGATTTTGAAATAAATGTATTTTGGGTTCATCGACTTACTGTAATGATAATGAAGATCTATTCTATTGGCGTCGGATGAATGATTAATTAGATGATATGATGGTTAGATGAGCTAGATTTCGTAGTCAATTGAATATTGGTAATTAGCAATCGTGACCATCGTAGGAATCATCCCGGCATTCGCCTAGCCCTAGACTTTAGAGGAAAACGTTGACAAACCTCTATACTCCTAATGATGGAAGGTGGTAAGGATAGAACGATGACCGATCTACCCTCATCTCCCAGATGGAGCAAGCGGGTCACCACTGAGCTAACAGTACGTTTTTTTTGTCATTCTTCCGTACTAAATCCAACTTCAGTCTCATTCACATCATACTATTCCTCGAATTCATTCTCATCCCTTTCCCCGAACCATTTCCCACTAATTCCTCTCGGGTATTCGCATGAATCAGATTCAAACCAACTATATTTCCACCAATCGATACCTCCGTACAACTAGATCAAACTTCCATACACCGAACTTACGAAAATAGTTTCCAACTTCACAACACCGTATGTGTCATAGTCCACATGTTCAACGCACGCATGCGCACTGACGGGGGTCTCATGTTGCTATGACAATGGGTCGATGGTAATACCCTCGGCTTGGTCGTAAAGTTTTATGGCCCATCATAGGAGTGACTCGTCTTAACGAGGCTCTAGGACTAGGGGTGGGCTCTCGTAGTCGTCGTGCGTTATTATCGCTCGACGGCGATATAGCAGCTTGAGTCATAGTGGCTCGGGGGGGGGGGGGGGGGGGATTTTCGTTTGAAATCTAATCGGAACGCTATTGGGTAATAAATATTTTAACTGTTGGTGGTTTTGATTCTCGACGCTGATTGTTCAGGTTTCGTCGAAGTGGTTATATAGTTACATACACCCCTGATGGGTACTGTTGTATAACTGGACAATTTGGATAGAATTGTGTTAGTTTTAGGTTATATTACATTAGTTTAGGTTAGGTTAGTTAGATCAGGCAATCTTTCGTCAATTTGGATTACTCGCATCAACAACAACAACAACGCTAGCCACGGGTTACGACATACACAAGTATTTATCTGCACATTTATCTTGCCCAGTTTCATAATCTTCCTGCTGTTAGCGAAGAACGGTGTAGTGTTTGGTGGTTCCCATAATATTCACGTGCCGTCCGTCAAAATATCGGACGGCATCGGTTGTGTGGGGCGCCTGAAGAGCGAATACCGGAATAAAGCATACTCGGTTGTGTGACATGGGTTTGGGTGTCCAACCTTACCAGAACCCTATAAGCAAAAGCTACGGTAACCACGTGATCTCGGTGCAGTTGCGTTTCTTATTGTAAACCTCGTCCTGAAAAATCATAATACTTTGAAAATCAGTTATACAAATATAACAGTGATAATTAATTTTGTTCGAGGATGTTGGTATAGACCACCGTCTACTCTCGTGGATGCAATTCTCTATAGTCTATTATTATCTATTTATTATAGATCGTTAGAGGTATATTGTAAACACCGTTTTGTATTGAATAATGGAAATATCTCAAATTGACATCTTTTTCAACCCCTGCATGCTGGTTATCGATGACAAGGTGTATTACTAGTTACCCACCCCCTCCCTCCCCCCTCCCCGCCCCACCCCTATTTTGCTTCCAGCATCTCGATACCAGACAGAATGTCAAACTATGCTTTTCTCGTCTTTTGTACCTCCTCCTTCGTACTTGTAGCCAGAAAAGATGGAAGTTCCGAGCGACCGTCCCCCCTATTCTCACACCACTAGCGCACGGGTGGTTCAAGCCTTCTTTAATAGATACAAGTAGTTGTCTCGACTTCGACGTTTCTTGCTATAGTTGTTTCCACGGGGAAGAACATCGTCTACCAACGTGGTAAACACAAATATCAGTTGTATTTGTATAGCTGTGTGGTATTATTCTGGTTGGCTTTGATAATTCCTTCTTTTTTTCTAGGTAAAATGTGTACCATTAAATTTTATTTCGATCTCGTATATTTACACATATATATATATATATATATATATATATATATATATATATATATATATTCATATAAAACAAGATTTCCAGGACGAGGTTCACGATAAGAAAAACGAAACTTCATCTTTCAAAGACATTTCACGCTTGAAGTTTCAGCGAGATTCCAATGTAATTACCGATATTTTTACAATTATTCAGTTGGTACTCAACCTCCATCTCTCCTGAACACAAGTATACCACTGCTATAACGCGGTTGACGTTCGTTGCTATAAATAGTTGATGGCAACGTGATATCGAATCAACCCGCACCGGCTTCAACACAATGCATGGAAACTTTTAATCAGATTTTTATCGTAAACTTTCTTCTTCCCCTTTTTCGCCATGGAGGGCATTACGTTTTTTCTTTTCACAGAGATCAGTTTTATTCCTTCCTGTTTGGTACACCCTCCTCAGAAAACATAGTCCTGTGCGATCTATGGTGAAAAGTTTTTCAAACCGCCTCCGTGGCTCAGTGAACTATCGTACTCAGACGCACTGCGCTAGGAAATGATAATAATTCGCAAATTTGGTGTATACACGTCACGTAGTTAGGATATCAAAATTTCTTCAAGAAATTTCAGAGAGATTTCAGGGATTTCAAAGGAGTTGAGCGATTTCAAGAGATTTCACAAGTGGATATTTCAGGGATTTCAAGAAATTTCAGAGAGATTTCAGGGAGTTTAAAGAAGTTGAGCGATTTCAAGAGATTTCAGGGAGATTTCAGGGATTTCAAGAGATTTCAGGACATTTTCAGAATTATCAAGCGATTTCAGGGATTTCAAGGGAATTGTACACCGGATTTCAGGAGTTGTTAATCCCTCGCACCCATTGTTAATTCTCAATTGTTTTATATTCAGAGAATTTCATTTCAATTCAGTTACAAATAGATTCGGCGAGAGCGATTTCAAATGACTTGATCAACACACACTTTCAATTCGGTTTGAAGTGCTTGATAACTCTGTTGTAGAAACTGCGTGCAATTAGGCAATGTGGCTCTGTGTATAATGCATGCAATATATCACGGCATCGCGGCATGTGGTTGCATGAGTTAATTAGTCCATGATAAATTATCAAAAGTTCAAAGAAAAACATCAAACTTATACATCTGGTTGACTTGAATGGTGTATGGTTTAGATATACGTGTAACCACGAGAGATGGAGGTTCCGAACGGCTGTCTCCTCTATCCCACACCACTAGCGAACGGTTGTTTCGTTCTTCCATCCCGCGTAAATGCAAGCCAATTTAATATATACTATATATATATATATATATATATATATATATATATATATATATATATATATATATATTATGTAGGCGAGAGTATAGTAGGCCTATAGCAGATAATGTTTCTCAAAGTGTCTATACTTTTATCGCATTTTTTTTTACACGAAGTTTATATTTTTTGTACAATCATAAAGCAGAATATCAAAACTCATAAGCTCAACTTATTCAACTAAGAGAGATATTAATGTACGCTCTGCATTCTACACAAAAGCTGCCTTCTAAAAGTCTACTCACACTTTTAATAAAACTGTTCTTTCTGTATTTTATCAGTTGAAAAAATCACAATTAAATTGCTAATGCGAATGTTCTTATATGTATGTAATTAAACGTACTCTAATAATTTAATTGGTATGGTGTTTAAACATAGTTCTTTAGAGTTCAACATACTCGTCATTTCGAATGATTTTGCTGAATACAGAATCCTTTTCATACAGAACCACATTAGCTTTTATCCATGCTGCTGCTTTATATAAACCCATCTCTTATTTCATCCTATTATACCCTATTCCCTCGGTCCTCTACTGTTTTACTACTCATTACTTTACGCACCTTTATCATGGTTTATTGTGCCAACTCTTCCATATAATACAACACCCCTCTCCCCTCCATCCCTTGTGTGACTCACCCCCCCCCCCCCACCCCCTCCAGCTGCGACTGCAACGCTTTCCGCGAGATTGCGACTAGGTTGTTCACAATCAAGTTAACGTTATATATAAGAAACGTCGGGCTCGCCGTAATTCTCGAGTTCGAATTGTCGGGGAATCCGTTTACATCACGAGTTGTGCGTGTAGCCTACCCTCTAGCACGTGTGGGGTGCACGTCGACGCTGGCCCAAGCTGAACATCACTTTAATGAAGCACCCACCACTTCCACTTCCACTCACTCAGCGCGTCTCGTAGCAAAAACTTGTATTCTGGAAGTTAAGTCGTAACTTCAAGTTGTATTGTCAGGAAGAGGGGGGAGGGGAAGGGGTAAGAACGGGCGTCGGGGTGATGGAGGGAAGATATATATATATATATATATATATATATATATATATATATATATATAGGTCGTAAGTCTGATGAGTCAAAAAAGAGAGAAAATTAAGCAAAATGTTTCCAAAGTTTTGAAACTTATGCAATAACGAATGGTGTTTGGAGAGATTCGTTTAAGTAATGAGATCCGAATGATGATTCCCCACACCGTAATGTGTATCCATTTTCCGGATTTTCCGCACTTTTCATTAGTTCTATACGCGGAAAATTGTGTGTCACGCTGCAGTTCTTGGTTGGAGTTGGAATCGCGAATTGGAAGTTATACTTCTGAGGAGTTTGTACGTGTAGAAGTAAAGGGGTGTTCTAGAAATCAAGTGCGAGTGAAATTGAAATGTGTAGTCATGTATACTTGCGGTCACATAAATTGGTCGTTCAAGCCATAATAAAATGCACCCTGAAAAAATGTAACGACATATACGCTCTTGAAAACTACCAGACAAATATATATATATATATATATATATATATATATATATATGTATATATATATAAGCAGTAAAATATCAATATGTTTTATTTGAACTTGAATTAATTTTCTAAAAAAACATCCCGTGTGACCGCAACTGTACGCGATATATAAGTAATTTAATATAGTATTGATTATAGGCCTACGAAACAAAAAAATAACGTCTTCGAATTTCGAAAGTAAAAACAATCTCCGTTTTATCCGTATGTTTTTGCTATTCGCGTGCGAACAAATCTCTCACTCGCCATTTCCATCGTGTGAATAGAAGTAGAACGTATATTAAAAAAAAAAAAAACGAAAAGAAAAAACTGTTTTCATTTTCATATAAAAGATGTGTCTGTGAGAGTGACTTACTTATTCTCTCATTTCATACACAACTCTTTCTCGACTTCGCGTACTGTTTTTATATATAATAGGCCTATACCTATGAATAGACGAGATTTCTGCACATTCTATCCGTATTATTCTAATATATATATATATATATATATATATATATAAACCATCGAGAGATTTTGTTATTGTACAATATATATATATATATATATATATATATATATATATATATATATATATATATATATATAGGCCTATATACGTTTATCCACGAAAGAAGGTATGGTACGCGAATCACTCGCTTGCTATTGGTGTGGGATGGAGAAGAGGGCCGCTCTCTCGATGGATACAAGAAAAGTAAAAATGAAAAGAAAAAAACGATATTTTTATACGTTTTACTCGAATTACTGTTTGCCGATGTACGTGTGAACGCCGGATCAGAACTCTGGACACGTAACCATGATTGATGGGGAACATTTTTAGGCGCATCATTTTTAACATCTTTATTTCCTAACTATACAACATTCCTATTCTATTCGCGTACACGATATTGTGTTCTCGTTTCTCCGGATTAGTACGATCCAGGCTTCGCAACTTTTTCATCTTTTTCATCCCCGATGCGTTCATGCGATAGGAAATAGAACGCGTAGAAATCTCGTCCATCTCGGCAATCAAAAGGTCCCGGGTTCCAGTCCCGGTCGAGGCGTATCTTTCATGACATGGCTATTATATCCTCATAATATATATATATATATATATATATATATATATATATATATATATGAGAAAATGATTATATTTAGAGGTATTTTAGTCGTTTTATATGTATTTATTATTTTATCAGAAGCTCAATATTTCGGCTGAACTATGCCAGCCTTTGTCAAGAGCAAAAATTATCAAAATTACAACAATCTACACACAAGCATACAAGATTCGAAAAAACAACAAAAGTTAAGGGAAAGAAAAAGAAGAAAACAGAAGGCTCTGATGAGGTAATAGGTATCTGATAGGCTCTGATAGGCTCTGGTAATAGGCTCTGATGAGGTATATATATATATATATATATATATATATATATATATATATATATATATATATATATATATTTCACAATAATACAATATAGAATGTAAAGAAATCTCGTTCATTCATAAGTACACCGAGAGAAGTTATTATTGTGAAATATTTTCAATTGGTTAGTTCGTAAAAAGCCCGAGTGTTTATAGGGTGGTGGAGGGGGGAGGTGGGGGAGGGGGGAGGGGTGTTGACGGCGTCGAAGCTGTCTTGGATTCATCATGCAACGCGAGTCGAGTTGTTTGGACGCCGTGTACCGTCGAGACGCGGCTGTCCAAATAAACAGCGGTATGTTCTCTGAGGCCAAAACTCCCCCCCCCCTCCCACGCTCGCTCAACGCCAGCTGGTGTTCGGGGTGAGAACTGACGAAACTAAATCAAACTTAACACATCAATGTGTAATAACTCATAAGCCATGCGCGTATACTTTCTTTAAAACTTGCCCGTCGCGAGATTGAAATACAAAATAAATATATATATGCATGACTTCGCGTGTGAGAAATGCTGTTGAAAGTTCTTGGTTAGGGAGCGAAAAAAATACCTGGATTGCCAATCGAATTTTCAATCAGTAATTTTTTTCGTTCGAATGTGTACTTTTGTAGCCACTAAAGAAGGTCGTCTAACAACAATTCAAACAGAAATATCATTGTCACATTTGTATATATACGTGATATTTTTAGGATATAAATAAAATTGCGTAGTAAGATCGCCCCTGTGGTGCGATCCGACTTTCATCCATAGCCCTAATCGGGAAACAATGAGTTTGTATCAAGTTTCGACTTTATTAAAACAAAAAAAGAGATTTGTGACTTTCCAGGACGAGGTTTACGATAATAAACGCTACTATATCTTTCAAAAACATTGAGTCCTCAAAATTGTAGAGAGCTTGTAGAAACCTCGAAGATTTTACAATTATTAAGTTGGTATAAACAACCTTCTCTCTCTCGATCTTAGTGTCGAAGCTGCTCACTTCAGCAAGAAGATGAAGACGTGTCGTATTGTTTTAGTTAAAGCCGCCCTCGGTAGCTCAGCTGAGGCACCGCTTCAGACACTGAAGTCACCGTTGGGCGTGGGTTCGTGTCCCACATAAGGCATGGGTTTTTGTAAGCGTCCTTCCACCCACCATCACTTCATAATTTCATCATCACCCGCTCATTCGCACACCCAAATAACCTAGCTGTTGGTGGGGTCGTTAAGCAAACAATAATTGATTGGTTTTAGCTGAAATAAACCACGAAAAGTCTTCTACCAACATAATCACAAATTTTATAGTCATATTCATGTTGTATCTATAAGAGTCAAATTTTTTAGGGGAGATTTGCTATAAGAAACACACATACATCATTGAAAAGCATTAAATGTTCGAAGTTGCAGTGAGTTTCGGTATACAATTACCGAGGTATTTTTATTATTTTTCAGTTGGCAGACGATTTTCTGTTTCGTTGGCTACAAGTATGCAGCTAGGGTGTCGAGTGGTCAAGGGAGTTGAATTAGTTTATGCAGTATTTAGGGTTCATTATGCCGTGGTTTAACGTCCACCCTTCCCGCGCTAGGTTGCGTCTTTTGTTGGGGGAGGGGGGGAGGGGTCAAGAGGTATTCATGAGGTTAATTAGACCAAGAGACCAATTAGTCGAGAGTGGGTGGATCTAAGAGTAAATAATGAACATTTCCCGTATTTGCGAAAACCTTTTCACTCTTTTTTATCCTTATTCACGTGACTAGAATTTATTCGTTTGTATATTTTTATTTTCATTTATTTATTCATTCATTTATCTATTTATTTGATTATTCAATCATCTGTCTCTGGCGAACTCAATTCGACTTGTTTGCCCTCCCTTATTCAACTTATACCTCAGTTTGTTAGAATAAGTTTTTGGAAATGGAAAAAATATTGCAATCTATTTATTTATTATCTGTTTTTAATAAAGTGAGTATAACACTGTATCAGGTCATGATCGCAGAGGTACACCTCCTATTCAATTTATAATAATAAAATTGACTTATAAAATTATAATAATAAAATTACAATTAAATTGATTGATTGAAATATGAAATACACCATAAAACCTCCCAAGAGAGTTGTCGTTGAAAAGTATCAATTAAAGATGGGTAAGATGAAGTAAAATGAAATATTAATATAGTTTTTGCATCTTGAGACAGAATTCAGACTTCTTTTCGGTCTTGTCGTAAAGAGGAACCATTCCGGTGTTCACTTCCAATGACTGAGGGAAACCACGAGAAACCTTGAGACAAAATAGGCGACCTAAAGGAATCGACCCCGCGGTCTCATAACTGTAACAATCGCAGTTAATAATATAATGAACATCCTTTTGTATTAGGTTCAGTAACCCGGCCTATTTTATATGCATGCACAAAATAATCTTACACTTGAATCATTACTTTTATGTAAATTTATATATTTTTTTACATTCTTCTGATATTTGTTGCCCATTACATGCTATAGTTGCATGCCACTTCAATAGTATCAATATTTCATTCATCACTGGATATTTTATCCAGTATGAACCTAAACGACAGAAGGAAACCTCAAAAAACCTTCTTCAGGATGGTCAACCGTGGCGGGAATCGAACCGCGGCCTCCTGAATGACGGTACAGCGTGCTAACCTCTGGTCCACCCGTCTTAATCTCCATTAACTTTTTCATTCTATTTATATGATAGAGCATTATAAAAGAAAAATCGTTATTTATTGACCTTTTCCATAATTGCTGTCCATTAGTTCAAATGAATTGCTCGGAAATAATTGGTAAGTGGCGTCCAAATGACCAATTCAAAATAAATATAGTGAGAAATGAGGCAATTATCCGTGGACTGTTTGGGATGGAATGGATGATTCACATAAATAATATGCACGTGTGCTTAGGAACTTGGTAAGTGTGACTGATGAGTAGCTATGCTCCATTCACGGGTACCATCACACTAGAGAGAATGTACCTCGGATAGTAAACCTAATCGACTATCGCCAACTTTTCTGTCTGTTGTATATATCTGTATTTTTCCGGACGTTCCGCTGAGAAGATGACTCGAAACGGACATTCGTCGGACCGGAAGTTGGTTTCAGATTAGTTTTAGTTCAGAAACAATAGTAGGCCTATAATATGAAGACTAGGACTAATATCTGATTAACTAAACCTGAGCAAAATACACGGGAGAAACATTCAAGAAGACACAAACCCGAGGGGCTAACAACTCCTGAAATCCGATGTACCCTTGCCATGAAATCCCATTGAAATCCCCGTTGAAATCCCTGATATCACTTGAAATCCCTTAAATCTCTTGAAATCCCCTGAAATCACTTGAAATCCCCTTGAAACCTCCTGAAATCGCTTGAAATCTCTGAAATCACCTGAAATCAGGTGTACACCAATTTTGAAAAATTAATGAGAAGTCAATTATCGGCTGAAAAGGCTTCACAATAAGAGATTGGAGCAAAAAAAAAACACCGAAAAAATACCTAATTTGCCAAAAATGTAAAAAAAAAGTCTTTTCAAAGCAAAATAAACAACATGTTTTTGCAGTCAGGGACGCATGAAACGTATCAATATTTCATTATTAAGTACTACAAAGCGAAATAAAAAAATATATATGTATCGAACATCCTAGCCCTAGTTATAAGAATGCACCGTCATTGTGTCCGGTCCGCAACGCAACCCTGAATACATGTCGCACGTACCTGCGAACGGACTATAGCCGAGTGGAAGGAATAAAAGTCTGGCGGCCAGGAGGCTCTGGATCTAACTGACGGATGTGTTTGATCTGGTGTTCCAGGGCTCGGAGATCCGATCCATGTGCAGCTCCAGACGCCGGATTCGGCGGATAAAATCAAGCCAGGTGACAATGTGACGCTGCGTTGTCAAGTCGACGGCAGCGGCGACATACGCGTCGACTGGTTCAGGTGAGATGAATGTACCGGTAAATCGGTGGTAAATCATGAATTTAAATGAAATGAAGAAGGAAAATGTAATGGAAAACTATACACACCTTGATTTTGAAACTATTAGACCATTGCCCACCAGTGTCTTACCTGTTTTTTGTATTTCTGTTTTTTATCATTCAATTGCTTTCAGACCTACCTAAGTCTTCGTAATACACTAGAGAATTGATTAACTGATTCATTTTAATTCAGAATTGATGTACACAAAATTACGTTACATTTTTTAAATGACTGATTAGACTTACGGTATGTAGAACTCTGGTATAATGTATAGAATGGAAATTTGAATGTATTCGTAGAAAATATATTTTTCAAATTCTCTTTGCTGGGTTTGGGTTATTCTCATGGGATTGTCAGAATGTCGAATTTGTTTTCTCAGAAGTCGTTAATTCTCAGAACAATACTCATGTATTCATACTCCCAAATACCTCATTTGTTGGTGGGGTCGTTGAGCCTCATCAATCATCATCCGAATTGGTCAAACATTCATTTGTATTTTATTGAGTTGTTCATGTTTTATTGCTGGAATCAATTACGTTTTTATTTTCAAACAACTAAATCGATGAAATGGAAAGTGTTAACGTCCTTTTCGAATAGAATTTCCTGCGAGCTACGCTGACTCGACAGTTTTCCTACGTCATCTGTATTCGGTTGTTGCATTCATCCACGGAATCCGAGACTTATAAAATCGTGTCATTCTATAAACCTTTGCCCACGGCCCCCAAGAAGTGTACGGACGCTGATCTATTGTCTGCTGTTTTCTGCAGCGTTTACAGGAGGAGTGATTGGCAGGTGGTGGGAGGGAGGGGGGGAGTGGGGGATGACTCTGCCAAATCCGTTTCTTGAAAGCTGAAAACATGTTGGGTTTATTATCCTCGTAACTTGCTTGTACTTACACTTGTTAAATGTACCGTCAATAAAATTAGGATAGACTATTAAATGGTGAACAGAATCTAGGAATAGATTTTATATCATTTGAAGAGTGATGGCCACGTTGCCATGGTAGATTGGTGTCAGTCACTAATGTTGATGAAATATTAGGAATCATTTGAATAATATTTAAGAGTAAAACAGATATTTTAATGAATGAACGATGAAGTTGAGATTTGGAAGCGGAAGCGGATAGAATTCTAAGAATTGAAGAAGAACTATAATAAATTCAACAAATTTAACAATATATAATAAATTTAGACATGAATTGATAATTATAAAATAATGAAAAGTGAAAAGTTCGTGTGGAGAAGTCACGTGATTGCTTCGACCCAATTGGGAGAAATAACAATATGGCCGTTTCTTGAACAGCTGACATTTATTATGACGTCAGTGGGCTATGGGCTTGAGCTCAATGAAAAGTGAAAAGTTCATACGGAGAAGTCACGTGATTGCTTCGACCAATTGGGAGAAATATCAATATGGCCGTTTCTTGAACAGCTGACATTTGTTATGACGTCAGTGGGCTATGGGCTTGTCCCAATGCGCCCAGGTCCAGGTAGTCAATGTGGCCGTGGTTTGTTGTCCAGGAATGCCGAGCGGGTGACCAAGTCCGAGCGGGTGTCCCTGAACAAGAAGCGTCTGCACATCAAGGGGGCGACGGTCGAGGACAACGGGGTGTACCGATGCAGCGCCCGCAATGCGGCCGGCGACCGAAACAGCGCTACCAACTTCGCCCTGGCCATCCCGGGTAGGTGCACGTACTCGCATTCATTAATGTATTCAATCATTCATTTATTTAATCTTTCATTCATTCATTTATTTCTCCCTGAAATCTCTTGAAATCCCCAAAATCTTTTGAAATCACTTGAAACCCTTGAAATCTCATGAAATTTCTTGAAATCCCTGAAATCTCTTGGAATCCCTGAAATCATCTGAAATCAGGTGTTCACCAAATTGGCGAGTTGTAAACCCCTCGGGTTCAGCAACCCACAATGATGTCCAAGATCTATTGGCGTTGGTGAATGATGAATGTGATGATTGGAAGATGAGTTGGTATGGGGATGATATAAGAGTTTGGTTCATTTAGTGTTTTTGGACGGTGAGAAGCTAGCGCTCGTGACATGTTTCAAAGGTACCATCGCAGTGAATCCACTTTGAAAGACTGAGGAAAACTACGAGAAACCTTTGTCAATGTAGTTGTCGACCATGATATTATACTCAACGATAGCAAAGGATACAGAAATAATTTCTCAACATCAGAAGAGAGAAACTAATGGGGACGCTCAGTTTCTGTATGAGATAGATGCCTTCAATACTCCAATATAGGCCTACAAACTATTTAATAAATTTAATTACATTTAATAACAAACATTACTTGGAAAAATATATATAAATAAATAACTGTACTAATAAGAAAATGATGGCTACAATAATTATGGTGAAATACTGGTTATCATATCACTTATTATATTTTCTTCAATTAATTGTAGAAACTAATCAATCTCGTGTGCTTGTTGGTTTATAAACCAGGTCGGTAAATGCAGTGCTGTGAGAACTGAGAATTAGGTATATATAGAACTGAATCGCGTATGTGAGTGATGGACAAAAGTCGTTCAACTCGAATCCATGGGAGTCGATTGAGCGGCGAGTATCACGTTTTTAGTGGTAACTTTTGAATAGTATGAGATATCGAAATTCTGAATACAAGGAAACACAGATATTCTCAATACCTTCAAGATGGTGTGAGTAATAACTGCCAATATCAAATCGTCGAACTGCGTATACGAACTGCGAAAAGCGTATACGATTAAAAATACACATTTTACGCAGTATACGCCTGACAATCAGGCGATTTGAGATGAATAGTTATTACTCACACCGTATTGAAGGTATTAAAAATATTTGTGTTCCCTTTTGTTTTCATAATTTCGGTATCTAATACCGTTCAAAAATTACCACTGAAAATCTGATATTCCGCTCAATCGATTTACATGGACTCTTAAACTCGATTAATATCGAACCAACTAGCTTATAAAATATTTCTCACCGGTTTATGATTACTTTCTGGTTTTCACTATTTCGTATAATATTCAGATCAGTGTTACACTTTTACCCTCTCAAGATTTGAAGTCGTTTACCAACTAAATAATTCCCAAACTCTGGTGATTGAATGATCTCGCACCAACGCTGTATTTAACACCTTTGAAAGATGCAGTTGCGTTTTTTTAAAAGGTTTTTCAGCCCCCGTAGGACCTGCTGGTCAAGGAGGGCGGCCCGGCGCGGTTCCACTGCGTCTTCTTGCAGGACTATACCGTCAGTTGTTCCTCCTGTACTTGACTCTTGTACTGTTTGTCCGCAGGCAAGTGATCTGCTCTGATTCGACAGCCCCCGCAGGACCTGCTGGTCAAGGAGGGAGGTCCGGCGCGGTTTGACTGCGTCTACAAGCAGGACTATACTGTTGGTTGTTCCTCCCCGTACTTGACTCTTGTACTGTTTGTCCGCAGGCAAGTGGTCTGCTCTGATTCGACAGCACCCGTAGGACCTGCTGGTCAAGGAGGGAGGCCCGGTGAGATTCGACTGCGTCTACAAGCAGGACTATACTGTTGGTTGTTCCTCCCCGTACTTGACTCTTGTACTGTTTGTTTGCAGGCAAGTGGTCTGCTCTGATTCGACAGCCCCCGCAGGACCTGCTGGTCAAGGAGGGTGGCCCGGCGCGGTTCGACTGCGTCTACAAGCAGGCGGATCTCGTCGAGTGGTACTTCAAGGTCAACACGCCGATAGAAAACGCTACCAGGTAATTCATTCATTTACATTCTGTATTTTAATATTCAATATGTAATATTTTATTGTATTTCTATTCATTTGTATATAATTTTATTCTCAAAAAAACACATACATTAGATTACGTATACATGTATAGTACTCATATAATATATAAGTATAAAGATTGAATGAAATTTTAATACTGCTTGGTGCTTGCAAGAAAAAGAAAAAGAAAGAAGGAGATGGTCGTGGTCTGACTGGTTGAGTTCTGAAGGTTTGACTAAATATATGCTAGATATATTTAGAGTAATCTATTAGTAATCTCTTGGTTATATTTCGTATTACTTTCATGTTTTAGGAGACACATTTGTGATTTTACTGAGCAATACTTTGGTTTGGGACTGAAAATCTAATGAAAATGTGTTTACTTTGAAATACATAAAAAATATTGTACTATTAAAGATGTAGACCCTACTGTTCGTTATTTCTAAGTCATAGGGAATAAATTGCTTTTTGTGAATTTACAGTCACCACACCACACTTCGATTATATGATGAAATATTATGAATTCTTTTTGAAACATGTAGTTTTACACAACATTTCCACTTTATTTCATTCATAAAGATTCCCCCCCCCCCCCCCGCCCCTCCCAACGTTTACGCGCGTAGTTAATTTCGTTGTCGACATGTGCTTCTTTGGACCAACACTTTTTTCGTTTCTTCCATTCATACTCTTCTTTGATCATTGATTATAAGGAAATCATAGCCGAGTAGATTTAAATAGTAGGTAATAAACCGCTTCATTTCGAGTGAAATGTAAACCTGTCCCATCTAGAAATAGCCTTCATTTGTTCGTTTGCCACTACCATTAATAAAACGTGGTGCGTAAGATTTTTACTGATGCAGGACTGTAGTATTTTTCGTAGCACCATATTAAAATGTACACTAGTCTAAATAATTATTTAAATATGTTTTCTCAGCACAGTAGGAGAATGTATGTTTGGTTGATTTTTACAACATAATGTTTCTTTTCCACGCCTATAAGTAAGATCATAACTGTGCTCGTTCTTTACTTAGGGTAGGCCAGTGTTTACTGGACCCATATGTTATCACCCATAAACTGTGTGTTCATATAAATATTTATCAGTGCGAGCGGTTTTAACACAAAGCTAGCATTAGGTAACGCCCCATCGCATTACCATGGCTGTCAATCCATAAATATTTGTTTATAGAAGTGGAATGAAGGGAGATGCCAGTGAAAAACATTCGAAGGCCTAGTGGTGTGATAAATAAAGTATACATAGTGTCACCAGTTACCAACTACCCATGCTAACCACAGATTAGTGAGAATGACAGATCGTAAATCATGCAATAAACTGAAATTCCTATCCGGCACAGAAAAATGATAAGCTGCACTGGAATCTTGTCTAACTGAAGATTTTAACTGTTCATTCATTGATAAAGGAAATACACGAATGTAATGGAGGCACAGCGATCAAATAGGTATTTTGGTATCTAGTAAAAGCATAGTTTAGTTGACTGGTTGTTTTTCTATGGTCACAATTAACAATTAACTCGTGTTCGATCAAACAATGATTCACTGCCAACTAGATATCAGTTTCTCTTCTCGATATGTTGGGCAGTGATGTTCGAAATTTGAATGTTGAATTTAAATTAGGCTTCTGTCAAGTGGCGTCACCCATTGTTATAAGAGACAGACAACAATGTCCACCAGTTGCAATTGACCAATCAGAATGTTCGGTAGTCCACCAGTTCACTTTGTTGCTATGGTATTGATTGTTTGTCATTACAGCCTTCTTTATTCTTTTCTGATAAGAGACTGTCTTATCCAATAAAGAAGGCTTTGGTCATTTGTTATTTGTCAGAAACCTGATTGGAGAGCCACAGCCTTATTTATTCAGATCATTCTGTTCTGAAAAGAGACTGTCTTATCCAATACAGAAGGCTATGGGAGTAGCAGACTGAGCAATTTTTTTCAACGGCTCCATTTATTTCTCAAGTGGTGTTTCTTTCCACTTCCAAGTTTTTACCCCTCGAATTCATACATTCAAGTTTAATTATTTTTTCTACGGGACTCCCTATTTCAGAAGTGTGGTGATGACAGATGTAGGATGTTTCAGAAGTCACAGAGAATTTTATTGTTATATAATTTCTTGGGCTGAACAACTATGTAATAGAGTCATAGGTAATAACAAGAACAATGATAGTAGTCGTAATTATTCAACTGATTTGTGAAAAGACAAGTGCAAGAAATTGTCCAGTTTTTCAAGCTTATTATAAATATGCGCAGTCTATTACATTTTATTTTTAAATTGAATCACAAACTGAACATTATTTCTGTAATGTACAATCGATTTTCTATTTCTGAACTATTTATTGCCTCCTAGTCTTGGGTCTAAATGGTATGGAATGAAAGCTATTATAATACTTAAGAATGGCAGATTATAAATATATTTGATCCATATATGACTAGATGAATCATTTTATTATTTTTCCCTTTGGTTGACAAATGATCTGTGGTTCTCTTTTCCTGGTACTTGAATGTCTCTAGTTTGGTCATTGTTCGAAACTTATCAGTCACAAAAATACTGATATAAACTTATTTCCATTCCTCCTCCATCTTGTATCTAATCTTTCAACTATAACCCTCAGTGCCATAAAATAAAGTATGACATTATTTTAGTAATTGGCGAGTTAAAAAGAGTAGAAATGTAACAGAATGTTGGAGAGTAGATGAATAGGGTTGACACTAGAGGTATAATAAATCTATGACTTTAATTATTTGTGGACACTACTTAGATGTTTCATTACACCCAACATGTATTCTTTGGTTTTCTTTGTCAACGAAACTATTTCACACATGTAGCTCAGCAGTAATTTGTGTTAAGTATGAAAACTTGCTAGCAGTTTACTAGTTAATGTTTTCAAGTTCAAGTCTTGATCTTCCTGATGTTATAGATAATAATAATATATATCAACATCCTTAAATATATCAAATCTAATGGTAAAGAATAAATACATAATTCAATTCTGTATTTTATGTGACCTGTAACATTACACTGTACTGTATCTCATTTGTATTGTAAGAATATTACGTATTTCAAATCAAATTGTATTGAAAATGTTATTTTTTAGACAGATTTCAGACAGAATACAGATACATAAAGACTTCTACTTCCTGACACTTAATGTTAACAATCTGATGCTAATAATTATAAAAAAGATTGTATATAAAGATATAATGAATAATAAGGAAGTAAAGGTTAATTAATTTTTAGTTATACAACATCAAAATGAACTCCAAATAAAGTATAATAGAATAATTACAGTAATTAGGTAATATAATGGTAACAATTTACCACTATAGTAATTACAGGCTACATTATTACTACTTTTACTACTTGCTACTACTCACTACTTTATTATCGATAATTGGATCACATACTGTATAGAGATGTACTCACAAGTTTATTATTTACTATCAAAATGCTTTTAGTGGCAATGTCACAGCGTGGACTGTAGCTGTCGTGCTGATAGACAAGTAACAGCTCTCAAGGTCGTTCGAGAGCTGTGTAACTAGCTACACGTTCAAAAGAAAATGTTCTGTTATCTCGTTAAAAAATGCAATTGCGCGCTCAACATTTAGATTTAAGTAGCGTGATAACTTTTCCATGCGTAAAAATGAAAATTCAAAAATACCCGTCTTTTGTAATTATTTCTCGTTAAATTTTTTTCCACTGTCTACGTTGGAGTCTACTCTGTAGTGCATCTTTGTCGCAAATCGGAAATAACGGTAGAAGTCGATCCAGTAATAGTTGTAGATCACAAGGATCTATTCAAAATATATAATCTACAATATAATTCAAAATATAATTTGAACTTCAACTATTGTGGAAAACTTAGTACCGTATGTCGAGTCTGCATCAGAAATAGCATGGGTGGTGTCACATTTACGTATCCATCGGTACAATTCCAGACTTTTAACCCCTGTCAAAGAAGATCGCCTACCACCTAGATAATTGTTAAAACTCGAGTAATTACACAATATTGCAGCAACTTTGAATAATTAACACTTTCGAAAGATACAATTTCAGTTCTTATCGTAAATTTTGTCTGAAAAAACATGGTACCCCATAAATAGCGCAGTTGTCACATATAACGGTTCGTTTGGGGTTTGTTTAATGGGTAGACAATAGACATCCGTCTCCTTTCGTGGATGTAAGTATATAATCCAAGGTCACAATATCATGTCCGCATTGCTTCTAACTATTGTTTTATATAAAACTTGTTGTTTTTTGTTTCCAGCGTGATGGTGTATCCGAACGGCTCGCTGTTAATCCACGAGGTTCGGCCGGAGAACGAGGGGTTATACTCGTGCGTCGGGATCAGAGAAGATTCGGACGCCGTGCCGGAGACTTACACCGCCACACTGAACATAGCTTGTGAGTGAACAGCCATACTTTGTTCCGGTTTAGGAAACAATCAATTATAAGGGTGTGTGATGGGTGATTTTGTAACTACAATACAAATATCGACTGGTTACAAAATAATTCTCAATTGTCACTTCTCAAAACAAATGTCCTTATTCAATGCTGGATTGAAAGATATATCTGTTATATATAAGCTACTACTAGTCATTTATTATAAATTAGCCTCCCTCCATTGGTCAGTCAGCTAAGGCACTGCTATAGAAATTGAAGTCACCGTTAGGTGTGCGATCGAGTCCCGCATAAGGCACATGTTTTTCTGAATGTCCCTTCACTTATTATCACTCCATAGTTTCATCATCACCCGCTCCTTCGCACCCCTGTATAAGCTGATGGTGGGGTCGTTAAGCAAACAATAATCATCAATCATAATCATCATCACTATAATTAGTGGAGTAGGCCTAATAACTTGGTATGTACTTTACACACACTCAAGATCCTATGAGGGAAAATATGCTGTATTAGCCAATGAACGAATAAAAATGAAGAAATCGAATTTTCGTTATCCAAAAATATTCCACTGTTACCTATAACTTGAGTAATCGACGTTAAAGTCGACATTTCATATTCATCCATTTTTACGCTTTTTCAGATTTGGACGAGTTGTCGAGCACTTCGTTCGAGCCAGCGTTGCCGAGTGACGGGACGTTCATCACGCCCGAGAAAGCCGAGTTCGAGTTGACGTGCCTGGTGCCGCGCGGTGCCCCGCCCCCCCGAGCGTGGTGGCTCGATCCCCGAGGCCACGTCGTGTCCGACTCGGGACCGGTCCGAGTCGACGACACGAGGCTCATCATCGAGGCGGCCAGGCCTGGCGACGACTCGGGGAATTACACGTGCGTCGTCGAGAATACGGCCGCCACTTGGAAGATGGCGATTAAATTGATTGTTTCAAGTGAGTGCTGTATTTCATTTCATTTTCAGTTTTGTTTTTATTATTTAATGATTTTCAAATACGGCAAAATCTATTTTTATTTCTCATATTACTAGCTTCTCCTACAATGTATCACCATCCATCTATCTCTCATATCGTCCATCACAAAAATATATTCTCTAAATCAAGTTCTACTTTCCAGTAATATATACCAGTAGTTTAGTTTTCTAACAACAAGTTTTGTTGTGCGCAGCTGCCCCGACCATCGTGTCGAACCCCGTGAGCGTCGCCGTCAAGGAAGGAGAAGCTGCCGACCTCAGCTGCGTGTTCGACGCGATGCCTCATCCCGTGACGAGCGTGCGCTGGCTGAAAGATGGCCGCCACGTGGCCGAGGACAGACAGCGTGTCAGGACGCACCGGCACAACGGCACGCTAGCCATCAGCAGCGTGCAGCTGTCGGATCGAGGCGAATACAGCTGCCAAGTGAATACGACAGGCTTCGTGCCGATCATGTCCAAGACGGCTATGCTGCAGGTCAAAGGTGAATTTGTTGGTTGTGAATGAATATTTATTGTGTTATAGTTTAGAAAGTAGGCCTACTGTAATTTTTCTAGTGACCTTGACTGTATTCACAGGAACAGTGTCACAGTGACAGTTACAGTTCACTGAATGACATTGAATCATTCAGTGACAGTGTAAACGCCGCTATAGTAATGGTCAATGATGAATAAATGTGTTGTATTTTGACTTGTTTTATATTGTGTTGGCAACACTGAAGACATTGTACAGTGCTGCATCCTGTAGGTCATCTATGTACCTTCATGAATAAATCACTCGTACACACAACAATATGAAAACTTATGATGGCCAACTTGTTGGCTTCCTTGCTTGCGGGTGTATTGATACGATACGCTATCTACTATAGAGATCAGTGGCTACAGTGGACATTCTTAACTCTACTTTTCCCTTTCGTAAACGTTCTGTTTCTCGTATACAGAGCGTCTGAAGTTCTCTCCGCGTCCTGTCAACAAGAACCTCGAGCTGGGATCGACGGTGAAGGTGTACTGCAAGGCTCAAGGCTCCACTCCGCCGATCATCAAGTGGTTCAAGGAAGGTCAGACCGGTCAGCACATGTTCAAGTTCCCCGACCACGTACTGGATCTCAATGGAACGCTGCATTTCAACAAGGTCGAGATGGGCGACAAGGGTCGTTATATGTGCGTGGCAACCAACTCCGAGGGACTCATAAACGCAACGATCAATATTGATGTCGTTGGTATGTGTATTATGAATGTACTTGGAGACAGATATATGTGCAGGCTGGAACTCGATGGTTTCAAGTCCAAAATTGCTGTTTTTGAGCTAGGTCCAAAAATAAATTGGGATATGTGTAAACTTTCATTGCAACTAAGACCAATATCCAGGTTGCACAGTATAGCTGCTAGGTGGCAGCATTGAAGTAGTTGCAGTGAAATTTTCATGATAATTTTCAGAGCCACGTGAGCCACATAGTACCACATATTATATTAAAGGACATCACAACCATGAAACTTGATTCAATTGAATGATGAGATGATGTTTATTTCACTGATTTTGGAAAAAACTAAAAATCAAAATATCAATTTCAGAAATTATAATCAATTCATATTTGTTCTCCGGCATCCGCCCCTTTTTCTGAGTTTGACGTAGACATTGAAACATTCTGTTTATGTTTTAAATTTCTATCCAGAATCGGTAATGCTCACGTCATGACTCGTGGTCTCTGGAGAACGAATAAATCAATTTCAATTTCTGAAGTTGAGATGATGAAAAAATATATAAATTGAATCGACAATACAAACTGAAACCATGAATCGTATAAATGTTAGATTTACTGTCTGTTCTAGTTCGTCTGCTCGCATTTTATTGACAGTTTTGTATTTATTCCAGTGACCCCGAAGTTCAGCACGTTCCCCGAGAATGCCCTGGAGACATACGAAGATTATCCGGTGACGATTCACTGCATCGCCGAGGGAGATCCGAAACCGACCATCAAGTGGGATCGCAATGGAAACGTCAGCGCTCTCGATCCGACCAGGTAAGAAAATGTCGAGTTCGTAAATACTAAGTAGTTTGTTTGAAATTGACTAGGTATTCATTTTCAGGCCTATCAACATTTAAAGCTTGACACAAAGTCATTATTGCTCAAATTAGGGCAAAGAATGACAAGTGTTGTTTATACTTATATACTTGTTCTTTGTTTTGTACTTGACGTCTACTAGTATAAAAAATAGAAAATACAAATATTGCCGTTAAATTATATAACTGTGTTATTTTTTTATGCTGCTGTTTCCCAGTATGAGGTTTTCTATAAAAAAAATTAACTGCGTCTCTCAGAACACTTTTATTGATCCTTGAAGGATCGTGACGTAGTCATTACTGATTCACTTTATGTTCGTATACAGAATTGGTAATGCGTATGTCATGATTCATGGTCACTGGGGAACCAAAAATCTACTTATAATTTGGGAAATTGAGTTGTTGATTTCTTGTTTTCTCTCAAATTAAAGAAAAATAAATATCATTATTCGTAGTGATTTCTTAACCTGGCTGTGAAATGATTGAAACGGCAACCCTACAAATATCTCGTCACCGCCCGATCCTAACCCACGCTCGGCTACATTTCCAGGTTCCGCGTGCTGAGCAACGGCTCGCTGGTGGTACTGAAGGCGTCGGTCGAAGACTCTGACAAGTACGGCTGCACGGCCGGCAACAGCGGCGGGTTCAAGCGCGCCGAGGTGATGCTGATCGTTCGACAGGCCGAGGACTACCTACGGCCGATGGACGGGGCGGACGGAGACGGTCACATGATGACCAAGACGGTGACGATCACGCTGAGTGCGGCCGCCGCGTACATGGTGCTCGTTGTCGGACTGATGGTCTGGTGCCGGTACCGCAGGCGGCGCAGGAAGCAGGCGTATCTGGACGCTAACGGTGAACAAGGTAGAATCTTGATCACTACTTTCAATAAATGATTTGTTATTCGATGATTTTAGAAAAGAATCATATTTCGTTTTATACTGGGATTAATCGGGGTTCTTATTTCGTTTTTTCGTTTTTTCTCTTCGTCATTTTTTCTCGGCACGGTCTATAGACCTAGGTCAGACAAATCAAACATCTACAATGAAAACTCATCAGTACATTTTTCAGGGACCAGACTAAAAGAACTTGAAAAGTGAAACACTTACTAATGAAACTAGTCAACATGGGAAGCATGATTGAAAAATGGAACTTATCAAGGGTAAACGCAGGCCTGCCACCAACTTTTTTTTAAAATCCTGTTCATGTTACCCAAAAATCCTGTAAAATCCTGTAAAAATCTCATCAAAATATCCTGTAAAATCCTGTAAATTATGCGTTACTAGTTCAAAAAATGCGGAAATTTACCAAAATATATTGTGAAAAATCCACTATCCACTCTATTACCAAATGCAAAATACCAAATCCACTCTATTAGCCAAAAACAACATTGATGATTACATATTATTACATATTTATTTATTCATTACAGATTGTTCATAAAACAGGTGGTAATGGTTACTATACCTAATGCAATTACAGTCAAACATACTCGATTTAATAATACTTTTTTTTCTTAGCTCTCTTCTTAAATCACCAATCTTGTTAGTTCTTGATATCTTTTTCTAATTCATTCCATTCCGCGCGTTCTTTGTATAAACCCATATTTACCACGTTCTCATCCACTTTTTCCACTTCCATACTTACCTCCTTTTACTTCTTTGTAATCCCTTTCCAATTCTATTGCTTAATTCATCCATCCTGTATATTCATTCTTGACTCTACAAATTGCACATCTTTCATTGTCTTCGTTCGCCAAATTTTCCCATCCCATTTCCAATCATTTCTGGTCTTTTTATAACTTTTTCAACAATCCTTACGTTCCTGATAATTCCACGCTTTCTCTCCCCAACCTTCTTGAAGCAAACCTTGCTTCTCCCACCTTTATAGTCCCAAATTCATGCGGATTTTCCTGGATTTTCAATGGTCGACAACTGTCATTAATAGTTATATAACTTCGCTGTTTATTTTTTTTATTCACGGTGGTATCGAACGGCTCGCTGTTAATCCACGAGGTCGGCCGGAGAAGAGGGTTATACTGTGCGTCGGATCAAGAAGATTCGGACGCCGTGCGGAGACTACCGCCACACTGAACATAGCTTGTGAGTGAACAGCCATACTTTGTATGGTACTGGATTAGGAAACACAGGCCTAATAGTTTATAAGGGTGTGTGATGAGTGATTTTGTAACTCGAATACAAATGGTGGTTACAAAATATCTCAATTGTAATGAAAACGAAACTTTACTAATATTTTCAAACACCTTAGTAGTAGAAACATGCCAAATTCTGAAGACGAGGTGATATTCTTTCATATCACCCGCACTACCTGTTATTTACTATTAATTAGTAGAATAGTAATTTAGCTCTATTCAAACATATAAGAGATTCAATGAAGTCAAAATTAAAAATGCTGAATTAGCAAATAAACAAATGAAATGAAGAAAATGGTCACATTCTCGTTCGATATTTATGAATCCAAAAATATTCAACTTTTAGCTATAACGAAAGTAATCGAATGATACCAAGTTTCAAACCAATTTATATCTACACTTACTTTATTGCCAGATTTGGACGAGTTGTCGAGCACTTCGTTCGAGCCAGCGTTGCCGAGTGACGGGACGTTCATCACGCCCGAGAAAGCCGAGTTCGAGTTGACGTGCCTGGTGCCGCGTGGTGCCCCGCCCCCCCGAGCGTGGTGGCTCGATCCCCGAGGCCACGTCGTGTCCGACTCGGGACCGGTCCGAGTCGACGACACGAGGCTCATCATTGAGGCGGCCAGGCCTGGCGACGACTCGGGGAACTATACGTGTGTTGTCGAGAATACGGCCGCCACTTGGAAGATGGCGATTAAATTGATTGTTTCAAGTGAGTGCTGTATTTCATTTCATTTCATTTCCAGTTTTGTTTTTATTATTTAATGGTTTCCAAATACGGAAAGATCTGTTTTTATTTCTCATATTACTAGCTTCTCCTACAGTGTATCATCATCTATCATCCATCTCTCATATCATCCATCACAAAATATATTCTCTAAATCAAGTTCTACTTTCCAGTAATATATACCAGTAGTTTAGTTTTCTAACAACAAGTTTTGTTGTGCGCAGCTGCCCCGACCATCGTGTCGAACCCCGTGAGCGTCGCCGTCAAGGAAGGAGAAGCTGCCGACCTCAGCTGCGTGTTCGACGCGATGCCTCATCCCGTGACGAGTGTGCGCTGGCTGAAAGATGGCCGCCACGTGGCCGAGGACAGACAGCGTGTCAGGACGCACCGGCACAACGGCACGCTAGCCATCAGCAGCGTGCAGCTGTCGGATCGAGGCGAATACAGCTGCCAAGTGAATACGACAGGCTTCGTGCCGATCATGTCCAAGACGGCTATGCTGCAGGTCAAAGGTGAATTTGTTGGTTGTGAATGAATATTTATTGTGTTATAGTTTAGAAAGTTGTAATTTTTCTAGTGACCTTGACTGTGTTCACAGGAACAGTGTCACAGTGACGGTTACAGTTCACTGAATGACAATGAATCATTCAGTGACAGTGTGAACGCCGCTATAGTAATGGTCAATGATGAATAAATGTGTTGTATTTTGACTTGTTTTATATTGTGTTGGCAACACTGAAGACATTGTACAGTGCTGCATCCTGTAGGTCATCTATGTACCTTCATGAATAAATCACTCGTACATACAACGATATGAAAACTTATGATTGCCAACTTGTTGGCTTCCTTGCTTGCGCGTGTATTGATACGATACGCTATCAACAACAGAGATCAGTGGGTACAGTGTACAGTCTGTACACCCCACTTTTCCCTTTCGTAAACGTTCTGTTTCTCATTTACAGAGCGTCTGAAGTTCTCTCCGCGTCCTGTCAACAAGAACCTCGAGCTGGGATCGACGGTGAAGGTATACTGCAAGGCTCAAGGCTCCACTCTGCCAATCATCAAGTGGTTCAAGGAAGGTCAGACCGGTCAGCACATGTTCAAGTTCCCCGACCATGTACTGGATCTCAACGGAACGCTGCATTTCAACAAGGTCGAGATGGGCGACAAGGGTCGTTATATGTGCGTGGCGACCAACTCCGAGGGGCTTATCAATGCCACGATCAATATTGATGTCGTTGGTATGTGTATTATGAATTCACTTAGAGATAGATATGTGTGTGATCAGAACTCGATGGTTTTAAGTCCAAAATTGCTGTTTTTGAGCTAGGTCCAAAAATGAGTTAAGATATATGTAAACTTTCATTGCAACTAGGACCTATATCCAGGTTGCACACTATAGCTGCTAGGTGGCAGCATTGAAGCAGTTGCAGTGAAATTTTCGTGATAATTTTCAGAGCCACGTGAGCCACATAGTCTCACATATTATATTAAAGGACATCACAACCATGAAACTTGAATGATGATGGTGTTTATTTCACTGATTTGGGAAAAAAATAGAAATCATCATCTCAATTTCAGAAATTATAATCAATTCATATTTGTTCTCTGAGATCCGAACCTTTTTCTGAGTTTGACGTAGACATTAACATATTCTGTTTATGTTTCCAAATTTCTATCCAGAATCGGTAATGCTCACGTCATGACTCGTGGTCTCTGGAGAACGAATAAATCAATTTTAATTTCTGAATTTGAGATGATGAAAAAATATATAAATTGAATCGAGAATACAAACTGAAACCATGAATCGAATAAATGTTAGATTTACTGTCTGTTCTAGTTTGTCTGCTCGCATATTATTGACAGTTTTGTATTTATTCCAGTGACCCCGAAGTTCAGCACGTTCCCCGAGAATGCCCTGGAGACGTACGAGGATTATCCGGTGACGATTCACTGCATCGCTGAGGGAGATCCGAAACCGACCATCAAGTGGGATCGCAACGGAAACGTCAGCGCTCTCGATCCAACCAGGTAAGAAAATGTCGAGTTCGTAAATACTAAATAGTTTGTTTGAAATCGACTATTCAGTTTCAGGCCTATCAACATTTAAAGCTTGACACAAAGTCATTGTTGCTCAAATTAGGGCAAAGAATGATAAGCATTGATCATATCGATGGTGGAAAGGCAAAATGTCGTAAGCGCCATTTTAAATATTTTTCACAGAAAATTAAAAACGTTTAATAAATTCAAACTTGAAGATATAATTTTCCAAATTTGTGCGTGATATTCGTGCACACGTTTACAGATCGTCACAAATTTCCATCAAAATTCATCAAATTTTCACAAACTTGTATTTTAATTAGGATATAGCACAGCATATTTGGTGCTTACAACAAAATGTGTAGTATTTTAAATGGTATATTGCATAGAATCTTGGGCGCTTACCCGCTCACGAAATATTATGTTGGCGCTTGAGATAAATTTACAGAATCCTTGTCGCTAACAACAAAATTATATTATATTATATTGGGGACCACACCTGATGTTTTTAACATTTTGCTTACGACACTTTGCACGTCGATGAGTATGACTTTTCAAATTGTATATCACGAAAAAAAGGAAAATCGAATGGCAACCCTACAAATATCTCGTCACCGCCCGATCCTGACCCACGCTCGGCTACATTTCCAGGTTCCGCGTGCTGAGCAACGGCTCGCTGGTGGTACTGAAGGCGTCGGTCGAAGACTCGGACAAGTACGGCTGCACGGCGGGCAACAGCGGCGGGTTCAAGCGCGCCGAGGTGATGCTGATCGTGCGACAGGCCGAGGACTACCTGCGGCCGATGGACGGGGCGGACGGAGACGGTCACATGATGACCAAGACGGTGACGATCACGCTGAGTGCGGCCGCCGCGTACATGGTGCTCGTAGTCGGACTGATGGTCTGGTGTCGGTACCGCAGGCGGCGCAGGAAGCAGGCGTATCTGGACGCTAACGGTGAACAAGGTAGAATCTTGATCATTACTTTCAATAAATGATTTGTTATTTGATGATTTTAGAAAAGATTCCCATTTCGTATTACACTGGAATAAATCGGGGTTCTTATTTCATTTTTTTTTCTCTTCGTCATTTTTTCTCGGCACGGTTTATAGACAGAGGTCAGACAAATCAAACAACTACAATAAAAACTCATCAGTACATTTTTCAGGGACCAGACTAAAAGAACTTGAAAAGTGAAACACTTACCCTACTAATGAAACTACTAGTCAACATGGGAAGCATGATTGAAAAATGGAACTTATCAAGGGTAAATGTATAAACAAGAAACTTTTTGAAGTTTCTACTGAACTTGGAAACTTTTTCTGGACTCTTGAGATCAGATCCATATTGTTTTTGAACATCAATTTTCACGCTTTTTTCGTGAAAATGTAGACAATTCTGTTGATCATATCAACTCATTCGTCATTTTGCTAACGCCAATAGATCTTAATCACCAGTACAGCACATTATTAAATCCAGTACGATGAATAAAGCTAGTGCCATATTTGTCCTGAAGGTGGTGTTTGTGTTGCCGAAGCTGGAGGTGACCGTACGGAGCTTCAGGAAGCTGCCGTCAGAGGGAAGGATCGACCGAAGAGCGACGGAGGAGACACGGCTCAGTCGCACAGCTCGGGACAGAGCAAGAAGTCAAGGTCGAGCTACGAGCGGCTCTCGTTCCCGAGGCAGGATCTCCACAGCTTGGTTCTTCTAGGTAAGCTGGATTATGTTGTGTTATTACAATAACGAAACATATACGTTGTTGGATGAGCGATATGGGCATATTTATATGGAATGTAACTGAAAACTATATAATTATTAATATATCTCAAGTTCAAAATAGTCATGTCCCTGCTTTCCTGTTTTATTCATTAGGCAATTTAATTCTTTAAATTCATTGTAAAAAATGTAATGAATTGAAAATTTAATAAATTACCTTATATTTTATTTATAACAAAATTGTTGATCTGCTTCATGTGAAATGTTGTCATAATGTATAGGGCCTATAATTATTCTATAAAAGTTCCGTGGTAATTTGAATTTCTTCAAAGAAAATATTACAGCTGTAGGCCTAATATCTAATAGGCGCCAAAAAAAATACGTATTTTTCGAGTACGGTGAAAAATGCATTCGTCAAATAGGCGACCTATTAAAACACGTAATTTCCCGCAGGTCATGGTGACTTTGGCGAGATCTTCCTTGCGAAGGCGAAGCGCAACGAGGAGGACACGGTCGTGCTCGTCAAGTCGCTCCAACAGACGCGGGAGGAAGCCGCGTTACTCGAGTTCAAGCGGGAGCTGGACATGTTCCACAAGCTAGACCACGAGAACGTGGCCAAGCTGGTCGGAGTCTGCCGCGAACAGGAGCCGCACTACTTGATACTGCAGTACACCGACTGGGTACGTCACATAGACAACATCATCAATAATATATTTCTCAAAACCCATATACAGTAAAACCTCCATCCATCATTTTTCAAGGGACCAGGAAAATAAAACCATCCATGCAGGAAAACATTCTATTGAGGAAAATTCAACATTGATTATATGGGAGTGGGGTGAGAAATAATGAATGATATAAGCAGGAAAACGGTGGATCCGGGAACAATGCATAGAGGTTTCACTGTAACCAATTAGATTGGGCCAGGGGGTGTTTCCACCACTTCCTCTTGAGTAGTATTCTTATCAATCGGTTCCTGTCAGTTCCGATTTCTTTTTCCTCTTCTTCATTGCTAGAATAATTATATTTATTGTCGTAAAATCCATGTTACGATAGTATAGTTTGAATCATACATATCACACATATAATACATATTTATTAGTAGTATGTACAAAGTTGCACAAAGTTGTTAGTAGTATGTTAAGTTCAAGTCAAGTTCGAGTTTGAGTTTGAGAGGGAATCGCAAGTTTCAAGTTCGTAGTCAGAAAAAAACAAAATCAGTTAGTAGGCCTCAGTATTGAGTTTTCAATTGGTTCCGAGTGAAATACAAATTACTATAGAGGGACCGTTTTCAGCACGACGTTTAGTGTACACCGCCCAATTACAAAAATAAAAAATGTGTTTTTGACCGATGCTAGGCCAAGATTCGCATATCAGTAGCGACTTTAGACCCTAAAATTTGGAAAAAAATCACGTTCTATATTCGGAACAATACAGGTAAGACTACAATACAGGTAGGACTATAACACAACTGGGGAAAAAAAAATTGAAAAATCGAACTTGAAATTTTCGAGTGAATAGCTAAATTTGTAACTCGAAACTTGAAACTCGAACTCGAAAATTGGAGTGTTCGCACACCCCTATTTTAAACACAAAATAAATAAAAACAACAAAAAATAATAATTGTTCATCGTGTTCTACCTCCAGGGCGATCTGAAACAGTTCCTTCTTGCCACGCGCGGCTTGAAGAACCCTCACCCGCCCAAGCTGTCGCTGCCACACATCATGCAGCTGTGCCTGCAGGTGGCGATCGGCATGGAGCACCTGGCCAATCACCGCTTCGTGCACCGCGACCTGGCCGCACGCAACTGTCTCATCGGGTCAAACATGAGTCTCAAAATATCGCTCTGCGCTCCATCCAAAGACACATACAATAAGGAATATTATAAGCATCACAATCAGGTATGAGTTCCGAATTAAGTGGTGGATATGTATTTTGGATTGAGAGGGAAAAAAAGAACGGCTGATTACCGATGGCGATGAGTCTAGCTACTCGTCGTGGAAAGTCTGTTGAAAGACTCCTTTACTGTATATCTAGAAAAACACGAGTTTTGCTCGTAAAATGTTGAGAGTGCAAGACACAAAACTGAGAAATCATCATAAAAAGCACATAATGATTGTCAAGAATGTGAATCAAATTTTGCAATAACAAATATTTTACGATCAGTTATAGGGCCTATACAACAGTACTGTAACACCCAATATTTTTGCCATCTATTTTTACCGCACTGCGGATCGCAATCTACAAAACTACAAATTACACGTAACTCAGTGCAAATCTTGTTATGAAGCAGCAGTGTTTGAAAAGCTAATTGTTCGAGTGATGTCAAGAAATTTGACTACAATATGTTGGAATGGAAAGTCACTACAATAGTTTATATGTAACGTCGACATTAAAAGTTTCACGCTGGAGTAGGTTGCCCTAATTATCAGCCCCCAATTGGCCCGAATAACTAATTAACTCTACTGCCCTCTCGTTTCGTCTAGGTGATACCTCTCCGCTGGCTGCCGAACGAAGCGGTTTACGAAGATGATTACTCCACCAAATCAGACATCTACTCGTTTGCGTGTCTCGTTTGGGAGATCTTCCACCAGGCAGAGCTACCGTTCTCGAAACTATCGGACGATGCCGTTCTGACAGCGCTCAAGTCCAACGAGCTACACTGGAAAAGTCACAAAACGTCACCGCCGCAGCTGAACACGTTGTTGAATAGTTGTTGGTCGTATTCGCCCCGAGATCGGCCATCTTTTACGCAAGTTGCAGTGTCTGTTGGGGAAATCTCAATAGACAGCACGATATAGTTTTTACGCGTAGTTGAATGGTTTGAAACTGATTACGGACATTATTTAGAATCGAAATTTAGTCTGCACATTTCTAGTCAACTGAGGGGATTGGTTTAAACCGGAAATAGTTCAACAAAGCAGTTTGTAGGCCTACTATTTTTTACTTGAAACTTTTGTTGGTTGACACCAGGGGAAGAAAAATCCAGATCGAATTTGCGATATGAAGTTTGAATTCCACCCCAATTGAAAATTATGCATCGCAGTAGGATCTACAATCATAACATCTTTTTAAATTGTTTATTCACAATTGGAAGGATTGTGTTTGTTAGTAAGCTAGGCTTGGTCATTTCATCCAGGTTTTCAGAAAATTTTGTGACATATTTCAAGGGTTAACAAAAAGGCATGCATTATAGAGCAAAACACCCATTTTGTAATACCAATATAGCAAAATGTTTTTACAACTTGAAATAACACGGATAAAACTCGTATCGCTATGTTGCGATTTACGGCACAAATATCGAAACGCTTCGCAAGTCGTTGTAGTTGTACTGCAAGCTGCGATCCGATACCGCGTGTTTCCCCGGTTCACACAGGGGCCAACGAGTTTCTACAGACGGAAAAACAATAGTACAAACCACGTATATGTTGAAAGGAAAACTGAGAAAACGATCATTTCGGTTCCTTTTCAGTTAAAGCTTATCTGATTAACATACCACAATATTCAATGACAAAAATGTATAGCCCTATACTTACTCAAAACATCAATTATAGTACGGTAGTCTAAGGTCCCGTTGTACGAATAATACATTTGTTGATTAAGCGATAATTAGTGGATTAACTTGTTATTACCCTTGGTTACCAAGGATATTTCTGTACCCTAATTAATAATCAGCTTAATTACCACTTTTTGATTATTGGTAATATGGGGTCCAAGCATTTTTTCAGTGTTATTTTTACTCTGCTTTATCGTTCCTAAATTAAAAACGGAGACTGGATGAATTTTCAGTCGATATGTCTGTGTGTATATAATGTATATTTATAACAGTTACAAATATCAGGTATTTGTATAATCATTGATGGCCTATATGTACTTATCGGTACGGTACTGAAAATAGGACACATTATGTAATTACTTTTTTTTATTATTAAGTATATGTATGTGTTGATTGTATATAATATAATATAATAATATTATTCATTAATAATAATGATGGTAGTATTAAAACTGCCCACTATATGTACAAATAAGTATTGACCTATTTAATAATAATTTACAACTATAAATGAAATCTCACAATGTATAAAATTCCCCTATAATAATAGGGTATACGGAAACCTGTAAGTGGATGCATATTGTCTCGGACGAAAAACACAACGAAGATAAGACTTGAGGATGCACCAAAAAAAATTAAATGGATTTTGGTATTATGTACCTCTATAGTATATCAATTGGAATATCAAAATTATAGTATTTATCACATTCAGAAGACTGTTGGCATTAAAGATGGAAGAAGATTGTTGATAGATTTAAGTTGTGCTTGAATTGTAATGGTCAAGAAAACAAAAAAAGAAAAGAATGCTTTATACGTAATATCTTCCATCTTGAATTCTTGCACATATGTTCAGATCAAGTGTGTAAACATCTTATTCAAGCATGGTACACACAGACAACTCCAGTCGCCAATTGACTAGCATGAAAATGCTTGAGTAAACACCACATCAGTTGGATTGCCATTGAATGGAGTTGAGTTGTTGAGGTTAGCTTCTAGAAATGCAAACCCAATCGGCTGGTTAGCGGTAGACATAACGCACGTGCTGTAAATGTGTGATATGATGTCTGTTTGTTGTATTTTTATGAACATCAAACACTTGGACAAAGCCATTGTTTTTCTATGAAGGCAAAGGATGAAAGTTTAGGATCGTTCGAGCGGGGCACCACAAGTGCGATCTTACCACCCAAAAGAAATACCGTATTGTCCCGAATATAAGCCAAGGGTTTTTCTCGAAATTGCGAGTCCAAAAGTCACCCTCGGCTTATATGCGGATCTCGGCCTAAAATCGGTCGAAAACACGTTTTTTACTAATTATGATTGGGCGCACTACACATGCACACTCTTAACAATGGAATCAACTTGAAACTGCAAAATATTGCACTAAAAACACGTTTAACAAATGTTTCATCACGAAGAAGCTTCATTTTCCCATTTTCCATCAATTTTATTTGACGCACAGTAATAAACAAAGGCACGTTGAGCTGTTAGCTGCATTGTCTTGTCAGACCATCTCTATGGTCAGACCTTGACGAGTAGGCGGGCCATATGACGATCGCGCGTCATCGGCACTAGCCGAGTACACACGATCGTAAGGCCCCTCTCAACGGTTTCTCACACGCAGTTGGCATAGCTTCCTCACACGCGCAATACGAAATTGACTAAATTCTAACTCGGAAGAGTGATGCTTTACGTGGAAAGGAGATGAATCCTTTTTTTCAATTGTTGATCTAAAAGTTTGGGGGTCGGCTTATATTCGGGACAATACGGTAGTTACATATAATATTGCTCATTCAACACATTGTGAAAATTACAGTTTCAAGCTGAAGAAGAATTCACAAGTCATTTTGGGGGAAAAAGATGTCTGATTGACGAAGTCGTTTGTTCTGTGTTACTAATTTTGATCGGTTGGCAATGGCATTGGCGATTGTGACGGCTGGAATCGTCCGAGTGTACCATGCCTCAGATTTGTCGTAGGTGATCCCAAATACGTTTTCTATTTCAGATTATACAAAAATGACTTGCAATCTTGTACATGGCTTCAACATTGTGATAAAATATAACTTCATATTATAAATATTAAATACATGTTATTGGGGCTTGAAAAAGAGTTAACCAGGTTCCCCTCTACGTTTACTTCATCTTTTTACTGATATCTTATACAGATTTTTGCAACCTTTTTCCAACTGCATGAATTGCAGTGCTAGAACATGAGTGGCCACAAGTCGGTTTGTCATGGCAACAAACCCACTGCCGATTCCCAATGAATGTGCCACCAAAATGGAATATCTTTTTACTTTTCATACAAGTTGAAACAACCTAATATTCCGTGACTTAAGGGGCCATCTTTTTTTGTGTGTTCCTGATTGTGATTGGGAAATAGTTTGTTTCGGTCAAAAACCGTCACGGATGACAAGATAAACGTAGAGGGAACTGTGGTGTACCCTTCTAATCCTAGAATCGGCCGTACTTAGGCATTTAACGTCTAGCTTTCTCACTGTTACAAACTTCGTATAAAAAATGTGGAATAATCATACCTTCATACAATGTTATTCATCTCTTTTTATAGGCCTGCTGTACTATATATGTCATTAATAGTGGCGGTAATTTACCAACATCCAATCAGAATGTTTCTCGCGTGATTGGATGAATATCTGTGTTTTACCGCTCATCGACATCTAGAACTGTTCATTGCCTGGGTTCGAGTCCCACAGTAGCCATGGTTTTTCGTAAATGGCCTTTACCAATCATCACTTCATTTGTTCATTATCACCTGTTAATTCGTATCCCCATATAACCTAGATTTTCTGGGGTTATAAAGCATCATTAAAAATAAAAATGATGTATGCCATTATGAAAAAATTCTAAAACTTACAATTATGATGAAACTCAGATTGTCAATTATTTTGTTGGTACACAATTGCCATTACTCGTGGCGAATTATTTTTCGCATCTCATAATTATCAACGATGAAGATTTAACAGTAAATCGGAAGATAATTGTGAACATTTTATACGAGTAGTATGTCTTACTTAATCGACATGAATGGAAACTTTATCAACTTTTATACTTCTTTCTACTGCAATTGATGTAATTCTAAAAAATATGGTCGTCATATTATCATGATATTATTACTTTTACAAATTTGGTAGCTGATAGTTTTGACTTTTGAGTGAGCTATTTGGGTAGACGTATTGTGGGCCTCGGTATTGTCAGCCTCAACTCTCGTTATAGTTACATCTCAGTATTGCGTACCCTTAAGACTATTCTGGAAAAGTTTTGCGTATCCAGTGCCTCTATATGTGCAGTGATACCAAGGCTCACTATATCTGGACCAGCGAATATGACCATCGAGGGTGACTTTTTAAAGGACGAGTTTATCTGGCACTGAGGCAAATTTCATTGAGACTGACAATAAGTCTTCCCAGCTATTTTATTTTAAGAAATTATTATTACAGAAAGATGAGAAAATTGCCTTCACCAATAATTTCCAATTGGTTTTTCATATAAATTTTTGAGTTTTTAAATTGTTTTTTCGAAATGATTTTTCAAAATATTGTTGCTCTTCCATACAGTGTTGGTTACATTTTCTAAAATGTGAATTTTAGCATTTTTAATAATATTGTGTGTAGGCCTATTAATTAGGAACAGAAATCACTGCCCAATGACATTTTTATAATACATTTTATTTATTCGTTTTTATTGATTTCAAAATGTGTACTGTAGGATGTTTTCAGAAAGAAAACAAATACATTTTCTCACTTTTGTATATTTGTATATATATTATAATATATGTTATTTTTATTTATTTCTCCAAAGACCTTTATTGCATTTATAAATCGACCATTGTTTGAATTTTTCTACGAGTAGCTCTGTACTCACAACTGGATGTACGGATGTAGTGATACCAACAGATTTCACCATAATATAAAGAAGGTGTACCGACTGCCATACTTATAACATGACAGGCATTTGTGGTTTCTTGCGATCAAATCAGAGTCAATGGTCCCAATTGCCTCTCACAATTTAGCGGACCCACTTTGAACTAGATGTAGATAAACGGTCCCAATGACACTTTTGAACTTACAAAATCTATAATTTTCATGAAAAACAAATGCCACCTCGAACATAATAATTCTACTGAGCCATGTGTGAGCATTGTTGTTTTGTTTAGTTCGATTTAAAAGCGATAGTTGCGCTACAGGCAGATGGGACCATGGACTCAGATTCTGACCCCGGAAATATTTCACTTGGAAGATGCGAATGGGTACACCTTCTTTATGTTATGATAAAATCTGTTGGTTTATCACGAATCGTGCTCACAACGCAATAATTTGTTGAAATGAAATTCTTGTCCCCATGACAATCTTTGACCATTCATCCTGCGTGATGTTTGATCAATTCCATTTGTACGTAGAAATTACGTAACCAACATCTAGATTCATTTGCAGAATAATGGTTATTATTTAACTTGTACAGATTTTATGTTCTACATAGATTGTTAATTTATCCAATAATAAGGCCTAGACCTTTATATTCTCTTGTACGGTAGGGCCATGTGTACTTTACTGAAATTAAAATATACAAAAATATAATATCATCTTTTGTTTCACCAGCTACACAACAGAAATGACTTTCTTCTAAACCATATTAACTGTAAGATGCTGTAACTGATACCAACTAACTTTCGATTACCTACCTACAAAGTTCTTGAATCTTGAATATTCTGCAACATTTGTACTTGAACTGAACGTACTGTAATAGCTATAAATAGCACTAAATAGAAATACAAATTTGTTTAAATACATTACATATAATGTTAGGGCCTATACTTCATGACTCCACCAACAGCCATGTTATTTGGGGTCTGGAATGAGTGTAATGATTGATAATTAATATTACTGGTATTTATTCACTACAATATCAAAAGGCTTGAAATGTGACATTTTCACGTTGGAGATGTATATACAAAAAGTATTCATCGTAATAAGGAAGTCTCCAATTATGACAAAACTTTTTGAGGCTATTTAATAAAGTGCGTCTAAAAATAATATGAAGAAAAAAAGAGAAAAACACGTTTTTTTCAGTGTTTTGTTCCCTTAAATAGTAGAATAAACAGTAGTAGTATATTCATGTGGGTGTTGGTAGAGGGCCTTGGATGCATTAAACTTGAGGTTCAAGGTTATTCAGACAGACAAGATAAGTATTTGCATCTATCAGCTGCTCTCAAGTCAATGTGATGAACAGCTGTTGGAAACTTACAACAAGTCTTATCAGTAGTCACGTGTAGATTAAACTCAATAGATTTGATAATTTAAGTAGGTATTCTGACTAGTGAAGCTAGTGATAAATCTAGTTTTGTGCAACTCATTAAAATGGCGCTAGTTTTTGATTTCTGGTTTATAGACCTGGCTGCATTGTTAGTTTGTTTGGTGTCTGCCTTGTATTTGTATTTCACAATTAAATTCACTTACTGGAAGAAACTCGGCGTTCCCCATTTGGAGTCTACGTTTCCGTTCGGCAATCTCGGTGAGGTGTTACGACTCAATCAACAAATTGGAGAAACTTTTCAGGACGTTTACCAACGTCTAGATGGCCACAAATATGGCGGTATCTTCCAGATACATCGGCCTACTCTCGTGTTACGAGATCCAGAAACGATCAAGAATTTTATGGTGAAAGATTTTGCACACTTCCACGACCGAGGAATATATTTCGACGAAGAAAATGACCCTCTTTCAGCGCATTTGTTCCTGATGTCCGGACAGAAATGGAGGAACATGCGTGCCAAGTTGACGCCCACGTTTACGTCGGGTAAGATGAAAATGATGTTTCAAACAATACTGGCATGTGGCAACGAATTGAAGGAATGCATTAAACCCGAAGCATCTCGAGGTGAGACGATCGAAGTGAGGGATCTGGTTGCTAGATACAGTACAGACGTAATAGCGTCTTGCGCTTTCGGAATCCAATGCAACAGTTTGAAAGATCCAAATGATGAATTCCGAGTCAAGGGACGAGAGTTTTTCAAACCAAAATTATTAACGGTGATCGGATTTTTTCTGAATGTTATGGCACCTTCAGTGGCAGCAGTTGTCAAGATCGGAGCAACTCCGAAATATATTTCCGATTTCTTTCGCAGCCTTGTGCGAGATACAGTCGAGTACCGAGAAAAGAATAATGTTACTCGTAATGATTTCATGCATTTACTTCTCCAGCTGAAGAGTAAGGGTTACGTCGATGTGGATGGTAACAGCAATGAAAAAACGATAGATGCGACTGCTGGTGAGTTTGTATCAGAGTTAAGATAACAAGGATTTCATTGCAGTACGTAAGCTATTTGTGCAGTTAATTATTGTACGTTTAATTGAGTATCTAGTATCTATGATGGCTATAAATATATATAAATGAATAACAACTTCAATCAGAGGTTGATTAATTTATTTATGTATCTGAAGATCTATTATCATAGGGCATTCAAATATCAGAAGTCAACTTGTTGCATGATTGAGTATTTTTACAAAATATGTAAATATTTTCAATATTTTTCAACTTTACTTGTTCTCATCATGCATTTTTGATAACTACGATTTTTTATGCAAATCAAACACTGTTTTTATTGTTTAAGATAATGAATAATTTAACTACATATATGGTATATACTTATTTCTCACAGTATTGAAAAAATATATCACAGGTAGGGCCTATATATTAATATTTACAGAACTTTACTCTTTTTTCTTCATTTCCTATATTTTGTTTTATATTTTAATTACGTGCTTACTTTTCTCTACCTGTAAATAGATAGAATGTTGATTTCAAGAACTCTGTGTACATGAAAGTGAGCATATAATTATCTTAAGTATAACCTACTATGAAAGATAAACAACCTGTACGTAATTACTTTGTTCATTCAACCTATAGTTACCTACAAGGGCGTACTCAAGAGTACAACGTAAAAAAAATTAACTTGGTCTTTTTTATGTAACATAAATTAGATGTTAACCTAGTAGGATGTACTGCAGAAATGTCAACAAAAGGCATTCCTTTTGGAACTATAATATAAATACAATTTGTAAATAATGACTTTAGTATTCTATCCCTCTTTCGGTCAGCCACGACCGACAGTTTGAAGAAACTGACCGTCGACGAGGTTGCGGCTCAAGCGTTCATCTTCTTCATCGCCGGGTTCGAGACTTCGTCAACAACCGTCAGCTTCTGCCTGTACGAGTTAGCCCTGAATCCAGACATCCAGACTCGACTGCGTCAGGAAATAGACGACGTTTTAGCTCAACATGACGGTCAAATCACGTACGAATCGCTGCAAGAGATTGACTATCTGGATCAAGTAGTTGCTGGTATGATTTAAATTAATATCAATTTCAATCGTTTTTCAAGGTAACAACAGAAATTTAAAAATCTATGCAGGAAATTTAAAAAATGATTAAATGTTGTAGGGTAGGTCAAAATGAACAATAGAAACAGGAGAGTGATGGGTACGGTGACAATTCGTCGAGGTTTCGCTGTTTATAATAATATAGCTTGGATCCACATCATTCATTTTCAATCAGAAACTTATTCAATTTTCCGTGCATTATTTCAAATTTGTTTCTATTTATTGTATATTTTGTATTGAGTAGTACGCAGGATCCCTGTGGTCACTCATGTGTGCGTGATCAGCTGACGAATAAACGGATTTCTCTCAATATTTTTCTCCTTTAGAATTGGACTGGTGAAGATATATTACTTTACGATGTAAAACTTGACAAAAAGTTATTGTTCCCCAATTAACGCTAAGGATGACAAGGTAGCATCGATCAGACGGGCACCACAAATATATTATCATCATTCAAAACAATACGTGTTGAACTTTTTGTTACAGAAACGTTGAGAAAGTATCCACCAGTGCCGATCTTGAACCGTGAATGCACCGTCGCTTACCCTCTACCCGGCACTGACGTAGTTCTCGAGGTTGGCACCGCCGTCATAGTGCCAGTGCTCGCTTTGCACCACGATCCCAAGTACTATCCGGATCCTCAGAGGTTCGATCCAGAGAGGTTCACGGCGGAGGGTAAAGCTTCCAGGCATCACTACACGTATCTGCCGTTCGGAGAGGGACCGAGAGTCTGCATCGGTGAGTACATACCGTGTTATAAAAAACTATTATTTATAAATAAACCATAAATTATTTCATAAATTGATTGATTATTGTTTTCTTAACAACCCCACCAATAGCTAGGTTATACAGGGATAAGAATGAGCAGGTGATGATGAAAGTATGAAGTGATGATAAGTAAAAGGACGCTTAAAAAACCCATGCCTTTTGCGGGACTCGAACCCACGCCCTATGGCAAGCCCAACCAAGACGTTTAGCTGATGAAGGGAGAGTTGAGTGTTGGTCTGGCCCTTCACATAAGCTGCACAATTTTGGAATTTGTGTTCTTTCATGGGTTTACCTGCCTGTTTTATGGATTAGTATTTATTATCTCTTGTGATTAAATATCTCAATAGTTTGGACTAACTATTTAACAGATATAGACTTATTATTATTAAGTATGATTTTATCAATACTGTATGATGTAGCTTAGACATATTTCATTATTTAATATGACTTGATGAAACCTAGATTTAAGATCGAACATTGTATTACTGTATGTTGAATGTAATGAATCAATATACTCACTACCGGTACTCTTATCTTCCCTCTCGAATATTGTTATTTATTTTGATTATGTAGTATTGTTTTTTGTTCTAGGAATGAGATTTGGTCAGATACAGACCAAGATTGCCCTAATCTCGCTGCTTACGAGTTACGAGATCAGAGTATCCGAGAAGACGTCAGTACCGCTTGTTTTAGACCCTCAGTCGTTCACGTTGTCTCCGAAAGGAGGGATGTTCCTTCAGATGGTCAACCGGACTGACTGAATTACGTAAATTATGTATAATTTTTTAATAGCATCGAAACTTGGTATAAAATCATTGTTCCCCAATTAAGGATATTGATGAAAGATGAGATCGTTTGGACAGGGCACCACAAAGGCGATCTTACCACCCCCACCAAAAAATAAAGTAAGATAAGTGATAACTAATTCTTGTGAATATACATCACCAAAAACCATCAATCAGGATAAAAATGTTCAAGTTGTAAAATTATGAAATTGCAAAATGTATTAGGCCTACTTTTGAAATTATTTATTTACTTTATCCAAAATTGCCCAAATAGTCTGGAAGTGAGTTATTTTGTATTCAATTTATCACGACAGTTTATGTACCTTATCTCAATTGTGACTTATATCCCCCTCTCCCCATCCCACACCATCATCCTTCTTCTTCCGTGGATACAAGTCAATACAGTTTGAAGTATAGTCATAATAATTATATTGAGTCACAGTTTGTGATAATTCTATGAATGATTAATTTTCTCATTTCAGCAACAAACTAGGTAGATAGCATGATGACTTTACCATGCATACCTATGTATATGTGCATGGTATTAGTCATGTTTTTAAATCTCTTAGAGAAAGGTTTATTGCAGGAATCTGAATAAAATATGTCTGTACATGAATTATTGTAATACTGGATTTCAGGAAATGTCCTGTACATGGAATGAAGGATTGGAATTATTATCGTATAACGAAAAATAATAAAATTTGAAAGTATTCTTTTATATATAAAAAAACATTGTTTATTTATTAGGAACACATATATGTGGAATGAATACAACAAATTTTGCAAGTACGTTCTTTGGGTAAGTACTATTTATAATATTGAATTTAAAGTAGGCTAAAACTAATTTAAATAGTGTAGGCCCTATATAATTGAAGGTACCATAGTTGAATATAGATTCAGCTAGTTTGCTGAGATCCATAAATTATGCCAGTCATTCTATATGCAGTCAAAACACGTATATGGGACTTATAGTCTTGTCATTTTAACTCACTAACACGATGAATGTTTTTTCCATTCATTAATCCACTTCCTCCACTGTGGGCTGTTGAAAATTGTTTCCCGCTTGCGGCCCACAACTGGCCCCGGTTCCTCCTCCCCGACCCCCCGCACCCTGTTGGTGCATCTTCGTCATTATCGGCTTAAACTGCCTTTCCAAGTCTTTCAACTTCTCTTCATACTCTTCTTTCTCCGCCAAGGTGTTAGCGTCGAGCCACTGGACGGTTGCTTCACATTGTCCCTGCACCAACTTCCTGTCCTCCTCCCCGAGTTTGTCCCCGACGTTCCCTAGGGAAGTCTTCACGTTGAACACGTAACTTTCCAGGTTATTCCTGGCCGTGATCCTTTCTCGTTGACGTGCATCTTCAGCACGATATCGCTCGGCTTCTGACAACATTTTCTCAATCTCCGCCTGTGACAATCGCCCTTTATCATTACGAATTGTGATATTTCGTACGTTCCCCGAGCTACTGTCTTTAGCAGAGACGTTCAGGATGCCGTTGGAGTCGAGATCGAACGTGACTTCTATCTGAGGAACTCCTCGAGGAGCGGGCGGAATTCCGGTTAGGTCGAAATTCCCGAGGTGATTGTTGTCTTTCGTCATAGCTCGTTCACCCTCTGCCACTGTGATGGTCACGGCTGGTTGATTGTCGCTGTAAGTGGTGAAGGTCTGAGTCTGCTTGCACGGAATGCGGGAGTTTCTCTCGATGATCTTCGTCATGACGCCGCCGGCCGTCTCGATGCCAAGAGACAGTGGCGTGACGTCGACGAGAAGAACGTCCTTGATCTGGGAGCTGGTATCACCACTGAGGATAGCTGCCTGGACCGCAGCACCGTACGCCACTGCCTCGTCGGGGTTGATTGACAAGTTCAACGCCTTCCCACAGAAATAGTTCTGAAGGAGAGCTTGAACCTTAGGGATGCGCGTTGATCCTCCGACTAGTACCACATCGTGTATAGAGCCCTTATCCATTTTAGCGTCGGCGAGAGCTTTCTCCACCGGAGCTAATGTACCACGGAATAAGTCTGAGCATAGCTCTTCGAAGCGAGCTCGAGATATTTTAGAGTAGAAGTCAACTCCCTCCATGAGAGCGTCGATCTCGATGTTGGCCTCGGTGCTCGATGACAGAGTGCGTTTTGCTCGCTCAGCCGCCGTCCTCAGCCGTCTCAATGCTCGTGGGTTGCTCCTCACATCCTTACGGTACTTCCTCTGGAACTCGTCAGCAAAGAATGTCACCAATCTATTGTCAAAGTCCTCCCCACCGAGATGAGTGTCTCCAGCGGTAGCACGAACTTCAAATAGTGACCCTTCGTCGATTGTAAGAACTGATACATCGAAAGTCCCGCCTCCAAGGTCGAAGATCAAGACATTTCTTTCACCTTTGAGATTCTTGTCGAGACCATAAGCTAGAGCCGCCGCCGTGGGCTCGTTGATAATACGCAGGACATTGAGACCAGCAATTGCGCCAGCGTCTTTTGTTGCCTGGCGCTGAGAATCATTGAAATAGGCGGGGACTGTGATGACAGCATCGTGGACTGGACCACCAAGGAAAGCCTCTGCAGTTTCTTTCATTTTCACCAAAACCATCGAGCTGATTTCCTCGGGAGAGAATGTTTTTAACTCTCCCTTAAATTCTGATTGTATCTTTGGCTTTCCCCCATCGTTGATTACTTTAAATGGCCAGTGTTTCATGTCGTCTTGGATCTTGGCATCATCAAACCGACGCCCGATTAGACGTTTGGCATCGAAGACGGTGTTCTTGGGATTCATCGCGACTTGGTTCTTGGCGGCATCGCCGATGAGTCGTTCGGTGTCGGTGAACGCGACAAAACTTGGTGTTGTTCGGTTACCTTGGTCGTTGGCGATGATTTCGACTTTACCTTGCTGGTAGACACCCACGCAAGAATACGTGGTGCCCAAGTCAATACCAATAGCAGGCATTTTACCCGGCATTGTTCAGTTTATAATTCAATGTCACTTTTAAAAAATTGTTCCGTTTATAATTTAATTTCACTTTTTAAAAATATCGCCAATCTAATATTATTGTTACTGAACTTGCTTCCACACTTGAAATTTAATTTCTTTTATCAACATAATTTACGAGAATATGGGTTCTTTAATCTCTTTTACACTGATAAAAATTATTTTTAAAATTAAATCTCGTATTTTATAATTTCACTTATATATTATCACTGTCACTTCAACTTGTATTCACTTTATTGAAATTATCATTCAATTTTCTTTCTCTCCTCGTTGTATCTGTGCTAGAAGCTCAAACCGTTCCTTCGCCTGCGATAAAAGTTTAGAACTGATGATTCGCATGCCCAAGCGCGCTGTTTATATATCCTGTACGGGCCAAATGCTCGAATATTCCCGCACTATCGAGATTGCTTGAATACACGCGGATGATCTCGAGCATTCTAGAACTACGCTCTGATTGGTTGAAATAATCGTTGTCATGGATACGGTACGACGCTTCCTTTGTTGACTTCATCAGCTGTTCCCTGGTGAGTGGAGAACCATCTAGATCCAGACCATCCAGACTCATCTAGACTCTGGACGTCATTGTCCATAAAATGCTGAAGTACCGTAGTTTAAAATATACGGAGATTCAAAAGTATAAATAATCTAGTTATTTTCATTTCATGTTCATAATTTTAAATGCCATGATTACATTTTGTATTCAATTTCAAGGTTAATAACAAAAAACATACATTATAACTTTTGTGCCAAAAATGCATTATTATTATTATTATTATTATTATTATTATTATCATTAATTTGATTAATATCATTATATCATTTGTATCATTCTATTATAATGTTACAATATGAAGTTATGTGGCACGTGTTGCGCAGTACAAATGCGTAGTGAGAGTGGGATGGTCTGCATTTTGCGTTGTGAGCCTATTAGCACGGGCCTATTTGGACAAGGTTTGTCACATGTCAAAAATAAGTTGATACGATTGACCTCTTCAATATCAAAATACCTCGAAGAATATTCATATTCATATGAAAATAAAGGTGATAGCCCTACCCATCGAAATCAAGCGCCAAGACCATCGAAATCAAGAACATAAGGTAGGCTTAGGCATATGAGCATTGATTTCAATCATTGAGATCTCAATGTTTCAATGCTTTGGGTAGACCCATTGAATTTGTAGGTTTACAAAATCAATGGTAGACCTAACCTACAAATTCAATGATTGAATTTGTAGGCCTAGTTTCCAACGGCCCAACTTGAGATTCATTTCTTTATATCGGGTTATGCGACGGACTGTAATGATAGTCAAGATCTATTGGTGTTGGAAGAATGATGAATTATGTGTTATGAGGATGAGATGAAGGTTTTGTAGGTGATGGCTATAGGCCTAGGTAAAGGTAGTGGAAAGGAAGTGGCGTGTATTGTAGGAACCATCCTCTCATTATCCTAGCAAAATCACTGGCCTAGGCCTACAGAGGGAAACCACGAAAAACCCTTGGTAAAGATGGATGGCCTAGGTATCGAACCAAGGTCCAATATTCCCCTCTTCTCCCGGATCACATGAAGCAAACGCACCAGCAGCTGATGAGAGGTAAACGTGAGAGTGATAATAATTAATACTATGATCCCGTGACGCACTGTAATGATAACTAAGATCTATTGGCATCAGATGAATGATTAATGAGATTTTGGGATGATGAGATGAAGGTTTCTTAGGTAGGCCTATGGTAATGTGGAGGATAGTGTGATGGAAGCAGTTGTGGCCTATATTTTACGAATAATCCTGGCATTAGCGTAGACTACACAGGTAAACCACGAAAAGACCGTGAAAAGATGGACGGTGGCGGCAAAGAGTTAGTAGTAGGCCTACGATTTATACAAACTCAATGGTGGTGGTGATCGAACCAGGTCTGATATGCCCCTCACCTCCTGGAAGCGAGCGCGTTAGCAACTGAGCTGCATGTGCCGGTAGTAATTTGTAACTACCATTATAGGCTCCCGGCCTACTATGATAAATAAACACTGAATTAGTACAACGTGAATGAAATAGGTGCGAGTGCAGAGGAATCAGGAAAGTGTATTCATGTCATCATAGAATGGGGAGGGAGTATACTCCATTTTAAATTTCTAAATAATCTCGTTTCTTCTATTTTGGGTAAATTTATATATAGCAGTGCCTAAGCCGTGTCAATCTATTTTAGGGTTATGTTACGTATAGTGGGTGATTGTTTGATTTTATAGGTATGGGGTGAGGTTATAAGGTTGATTCACAACAATTTTATCAACAGCTTTAGTGATAGTCCTCGTCTTAGTCTTCGAAATCGATTATATGGTTCACGTCTTAATTTTATTTCTGGGCTCAGGTTCGTCGTACGGTTCACCTTAGTTTCATGTACGTCTACCAGTAATTTTTCGGATAATTCAATGGATTGCTTTTTGGAATGCCTTTTCTAGAGAAATCAAAAATCACATTTATTTAATTCTTTTCAAGTTTGAATTTTGTAATTTAGATTTGATTTGAAAAAATTACCCCGAAAATTATCTTTCACCCAGAATTAAATCCTCTATCTGAAGATTCACGGATCATGAAGTTATATCCATAAAAAAATACTAGAACATCAAGGTGTCATTAATTCTAAAAATTGCGAAAGGTCAACAACTATTGTGTGCCTCTGTTTTTTGGCAAAAGTTTTCAAATTTCAAAAAACTGTTGTTGATTCATCAGTTCTGTTGTGAAGTGTGTGTAGAGTAGCCTACCCAATTCAGAACCCAATTTGGCCTCAATTTCAGAATTGAAAATTATTTAAATATTTCGGATTCAAAAAACATTCGGGAGAATGCTTAAGGTTCATTATCAAATATAATTTTTCTCAAAATTGGTGTCGGAATGAATAATTATCGTGATTATAAAATTAATGTAATCTAGTACAATATTTCAAGTAAGATATTACCGTAATTCTAATGGTATTTTTTGTGTGTGTGCAGGCTACAGCTTACTCTGAAGACTCATTCCCTGGAGCATCGTGGCAGTAGTTGGAAGTTGCCGAGTTGGCTGGGTAAGCTGCACTTTCGACATCCTTTCGTCTTCGTACAACATTTTTAGGGGTGTGCGAATCCATGTTCTTCAATTAAATCCGAATCTACTTTCAGATTGGGATTCGGATTCGGTCCAACATAATAGAACGGAAAATTTCGAATTTGGATATTTTCAAGTTCAAAGAACAATTGCTGTAATGGTTAGACTTGTGCTGCATAAATGTTTTATGGAGGCGTGATTATGAGAATGCTGAGATGAGATTTTCACTTCCTTTACTTCAAGTTACACTTGATCCAGCAGTGTCGTTTGTCCCATTATTACGTTTCACAATGCATGTTGAAAAGATTCGGGTTCGGATTCGGTAATTTTGATGAAGATTCGGTTCGAAAAAAAAAATATATATTCGCACACCCCTAAATTTTTTAGACAAATAAGAAATCACAATTTTTCGCCTTTTTTAGCGTTTTTCAATTTTCATTTCTGACGTCAATTTTGGTTTTGAATTCTCCGAAAATAATATTTTTGTCATTAGAATTAATTCTTCTTGCTGAATATCTATACATAATTGGACACTCATTATTGTTGTTATTTCAAAAGTCATTCCCGAAAATTGACTGGTAGGCCCTAATGACAGTTTTTTGTAATTCAGACAGTTTTTTCTCGGAAACATTTAGTGCGAGCGTATCAAAATTTTCTCGTGATTTAGGTATCATGAATTTATCCTCATAACAGATACCAGAAAATCATAGGTCTAACAGTTCATAGAAATTAATTGCAAAAGGTAAAAAACTACATGTATTTATTTTATATTCACATATTACATTGTATTTTATATTGTATTTATATTTATTTATATACGTATTTTATTTCACAGTTGGCAGTACTTTCAATCTGAGGAGTGGAGACAGGATGGAAGCTGGAGAGGAAGAGGAGAGGAGAAAGAGAGAAGAAGTCCAGGAGGCACGAGCAGACATGACTGGTAGGTAGGCCATCTTTAGGCAGCCGCTATTCATCGGACCATCGCTTGTCACCACATTTTCAGTTCTGTGGTCATAAATGATAAGTTAAAAATTCAGAACTCAAATCTGGTCTCCGTTTCAAAATAGAATTCAATTTAAAGATTTTAGAGCAAAATTCAACTTTGCATACTTGTCGTAGGGCCTATAAAATGTTGAAATCCTAGTTTACGTATAACAAAAAAATTTCTCCATGAATTTCAACCGATTCAAGTTTTTCAAATGTCCTTTCATCGTCTCACAGAATTTTACCGTTTTCACCGTTATCTTTACCGTTTTGGCCAAATTATCAAATTTGTCAAAATAATTGTGGTTGAATTTATCGGTTTGGTGGATATAAACTCATCAAGTATTAAATTTAGAACTAAAAGCTGCTCTACATTCCAAAATGGAATTTAATTAGAAGATGTCAGAGGAAAAATTAACTTGGCATTTTTGTCATATCTATTATAGGTGAAATGTTAGAATCGTTAAATTTAGGCCTACTTGAAAAAAAAAAAATTTGAAAATTTTCAACGAATTTTCGTTTTTCAAATGTCTTTTTGTCGTCCTACAAAATTGAAGCCAAATCTAAAATCATGATTTTTGGCCTTTTTCTTACTCTTTTTCAAATTTGGTTTTCGACTTTAATTTTGGTTTAATTTTTTTTTTTCCGACATTTCCTTCCTTATACCTCGTTCACATTACAGAACTTGACTCTAGTTACATTAACTGCAGTTATGAGTGAGTAGGTGGAGTTTTGGTAATTTAAGAACTCTGTTCACATACCGGTACCTCTGACGTAACTGTCGTTAGTGACGTAATTCCATAGCCTCCTAAACAGAACTTAGTATGGATTAGAAGGCTGTGAGCCATTTGACATTCACTGTCACGTTTACTTGACTGTTACGTTCATAGGTTAAATTACTATTAAAGTACTTGAATATTAAATACTAAATCGAACTTTTGATGGATGGAAAGGAAATGACACGAGAACAAAACTTACCAAATCCATAAGGCGTTGTGTTGACACCTCAGAATGAAAAATTCAAGAGGGCGTAGCTTTCTTGATCCCAGTCAAGCTCTTAACTGAGTTCTAGAAACTTAGTTAATACAACTAGAGTTGACCACTAACCAAGTTCCGTTTATCTTAACTATAGTTAAATTCTGTAATGTGAACGAGGTATTAGAATTGAATTCTCTGTCTGAATAACGAAACATAATTGTACAATTATTGATATTTCAAAAGCCCGTTCTGAAAGTTGGCTGGAAATGTCCATTTTTTGATGAATCAGCAACGTTTTTCTTGACAACCGCCAGGGCAATCTTAACAAAACTTTCTAATGACTTGAAGATATTAAAGTTATGAACATAAAAAAATACTAGAGCATCCTAGGTCTCACCAGTTCATAGAAATTAATTGCGAAAGGTCAAAAACGAGCTTGGTACTTTTGTACCCTGTACTTTTTGCTCACATTTTTTGTCGCTTGAAATTTTTGGTTGAATTTCTCAGTTCTATTGTTATGTATGTGTATGGTCATCCAATTGGAACACAAATCTGGTCCAAGTTTCAAAATTGAGCCCAATTTAAAGATTGCAGAACAAAAATCAACTTGGTGTATAGGGGCCTATTTAGAATGTTAGAATCCTTGTAATTAGGTACCGGTACTTTGAAAAAAAGAAAATTGGAAAAATGTCAATAGAATTCAGTTAACAAAATACCCTTCCGTCTTTCTCCAAAATTTCAGACAAATCAAGAATCATGATTTTTGGCCTTTTTTACGTTTTTCAAATTTGATTTTTGATGTCAATTTTGGTTTCAAAATTTCCCAAAAAATATTTTCTCAGTTAGAATTAATACTTCTTGTTGAATATCTGAACATAGTTGGACAATTGTCGTTATTTAAAAATACCGTTCTGAAAGTTGGCTGGAAATGTCAATTTTTTGATAAATCAGCGACGTTTTTCTTGGCAACTGCCAGAGCAATATTAACGAAACTTTCCAATGATTTAAAGATCCCAAAGTTATGAACATAAAAAAATACTAGAACATCATAGCTCTCACCAGTTCATAGAAATTAATTGCGAAAGGTCAAAAACAAGCTTACTTACCCCTGTGCTTTTTGGTCATTTTTTTTTGTCGCTTGAAATTTGTGTTTGAATTTCCCAGTTCTATTGTTATGTATGTGTAATGTGATTAAATTGGAATGCAAATCTGGTCTCAGTTTCCAAATTGAGTATAATTTAAAGATTTTAGAGCACAAAATAACTTGGTATTATTTGCCATGTTAGGGCCCATATAGAAATTTAAAATCCTTGTAATTACTTTAAAAAAGTTGAAATTGGGAAAATGTCAGTGGATTTGTTGTTTTAGAATGCCCTTTCGTCATCCTACAAAATATTAGACAAATCAAAAATTATGATTTTTGGCCTTTTTCACTTTTTTCAAATTTGATTTCTGACGTAAATTTTGATTTTAAAATTTTCTGAAAGATATTTTCTCCTTTAGAATTGAATCTTCTTACTGAATATGTAAACATAACTCAACAATTGTCGTTAATCCAAAAGACCGTTCTGAAAGTTGCCTGAAAATGCCTGTTTTTTGATAAATCAGCGACGTTTTTCTTGGCAACCGCTAGGACAATCCTGACGGAACTTTCTGATGATTTAAAGATCCTGAAGTTATAATTACAAAAAAATACTAGAACATCATAGGTCTCACCAGTTCATAGAAATTAATTGCGAAAGGTCAAAAAGTAGCTTATAAACCCCTGTGCTTTTTGGTCAAATTTTTTTGTCGCTTGAAATTTGTGGTTGAATTTCCCAGTTCTATTATTATGTATGTGTAATGTGATCAAATTGGAATACAAATCTGGTCTCAGTTTCCAAATTGAGTATTATTTAAAGATTTTAGAGCACAAAATAACTTGGTATTATTTGCCATGTTAGGGCCCATATAGAAATTTAAAATCCTTGTAATTACTTTAAAAAAATTAAATTCGGGAAAATGTCAGTGGATTTGTTGTTTTAGAATGCCCTTTCGTCATCCTACAAAATATTAGACAAATCAAAAATTATGATTTTTGGCCTTTTTCACTTTTTTCAAATTTGATTTCTGACGTAAATTTTGATTTTAAAATTTTCTGAAATATATTTTCTCCTTTAGAATTGAATCTTCTTACTGAATATGTAAACATAACTCAACAATTGTCGTTAATCCAAAAGACCGTTCTGAAAGTTGCCTGAAAATGCCTGTTTTTTGATAAATCAGCGACGTTTTTCTTGGCAACCGCTAGGACAATCCTGACGGAACTTTCTGATGATTTAAAGATCCTGAAGTTATAATTACAAAAAAATACTAGAACATCATAGGTCTCACCAGTTCATAGAAATTAATTGCGAAAGGTCAAAAAGTAGCTTATAAACCCCTGTGCTTTTTGGTCAAAATTTTTTGTCGCTTGAAATTTGTGTTGGAATTTCTCAGTTCTATTGTGATGTGTGTGTAATGTGATCAAATTAGAACATAAATCTGGTCTCAGTTCCCAAGTCGAGTTTGATTTAAAGATTTTAGAGTGAAAATAAACTTGGTACTTTTGCCATGGTAGGGCCTATATGGAATTTCAGAATCCGTGTAATTACTTTGAAATGGAATGAAATTGAATAATTTCAATGGAATTGTGTTTTTTAACTCATTATGAAGTGTAATATAGTACACCTACAATATTTCAAGTAAGATTTATTCTAATGTTAATTCTTTGTTGTGTTGCAGGCTCCAGCTTACCTCGAAGACCGATTCCGTGGAGCATCGTGGCATTACGTAGGAGTAAGTTGGTTGGGTAAGCTGCACCGGCAAGTGGGTAAACTGACCCCCCTGCGCCCGCACCCCCAAAGGTATGATCCAGCCTAAACTGATCCCTGAGCCGGGTAGGCCAGCCTAGCGTGGTTTGATCAGCCCTGATGCCTTAATCCAACTCGATCAAACTCAGAATGGTGGAGTTTCCGGCCTAGAGTCCAACAACAGGCAGTGACCAAGCAAAGTCATAGTAAATAAACTACTGCTCCGAGTAGGGATCTTGTTGCCCTGAGCTAAAAGAAACCTGATAACCATGAGCACTGGTGCCTGTTCTCACCTGGACCGTGGCTAAAAGTCTGACCCCACCTGGGCCGTGGCAAAAGGTTGCCTGCACCTAGGCCGTGGATAAAGTGCCTAACCCTGGGGGGCGAGAGAAGGAATCTGGATTGTTGTTTGACGAGACGGATACTCTTGCGTGCGAGACAGACTCGTGGGAGTCTGTCTTTCATTCAAGGCTACACTGTCACGCGTCTTACCACCATCTAAGATTGTGGACGGGCTTTGGTGAAGACCTTGTACTCGAGCATGTGAGAAGGACCTGTGTAGATTCTTCGGAAGCTACCTTGCCTCTCTCGTACGCTAGGGTACATCGCCCTCCCCAAATCCCCTCCCTCCTTCCCTCGCCCCCCCCCCCCTGCGGGCGCAGGCGGAGTATTGGTAGTATGTCAGGATATACCAGGAGTACAACAACATCAACAACATCATAATTACAATGTATCTAATCATCAGTTTATTATCACTTTCTGTACAACTTGTATCAATAAATCATTCTATCACACAATCATCACTTGTTTGCTAATCATTATTCTTGATAATCACAATGCACTAATCGAAGTGAAGAAATATCTCAGCGAGCCAACTGCATCGGAAGCTGCAGCTGTGATTACTGCAACGGACGGAGGAGCCTCAATGGAAGTGATGCTGGATAACTCGCAGACGCCTGGGCATGTCATCGGCTTGTAAACCTGCAACAAGTGGAAAGAAATCTGTTAGTCACATTGAAATGCCTATACCTTCAGCTGGGGACCGATTTCAAGTTCGAAATACGTCAAATTTCGAATTAACCGAGTTTGGATTAACGAGGGTTTACTGCACCTTAATAACCTATCTCCCAGGCTGGCATATTGTCAGGTTACTATGTTCGCAGACCAAGTTTCTATTGCCAGGTTACTACATTAATACCCTATCTCCCAGGCTGACATATTGCCAGGTTATTATGTCAATACCCTATCTCCCAGACCAAGCTATTGCCAGGTTACTATGTCAATACTTTATTTCACAGGCTGGCCTGTTGCCAAATTACTACGTCAATACCCCATCTCCCAGGCTGACCTATTGCCAGGTTACTACGTCAATAACCTATCTTCCAGGCTGACCTATTGCCAGGGGCCCTATTCTCGAGTTCTAAACACATGCGTTTTGGTGCCACGTGACCGCCATCGCGTACGCAAATCGTACGTTTTGAGTCAAACCCAATTCTCGAACACGAAAACCAATCGCGTAATACGTTATACCCGTGTGTTTTAACCCGCCGACCGAAACTCGGCGTTTTGATCAAAGCGTATGTGCGTTGTCATAATGGCGGCATGTGTTTCAATATCTCATGTTCCACATCCGACACGAAATATTTGATATCAAACTGAATATTCACTTTTCAAGACTTGAGTGTGTTTGTGAAGATTATCGTCATTGGCGAGAGTATTTTGTACATCGGAATTGGAAGGTTATCGAAAAGGAACATGCAATGGTAAGTCTAACCTCAAATTTTATAACCTCTGAAAAAGTACATCACCCTAGGCCTAGTCCTAGGGGATGTATACAAGTATTCAGGATAGGTCTACATCAGTTTTCATGTGAAACATTGAAAGAAAGAAATAGTGAGCCACTCTGCATTAACTGACGATTTATTGTCATGTTATTGGGCCGTAGAACTAGCTTCAACCATAGGCCTAGCCTCAACCATTGAATTTGTAAGACGTAGGTCTACTTTTTAAATTACGTCAGACCACTAGGCCCTAGCACTGTAGCCCTAGGCCTACTTAATAAACCTATACCTAGGGCCCTACTTCTCAAGATTGCAAGCTCCACTACACACTAGCAGAAATTACTTAGGTCTATGCGAGTAGAGCAGCGCCACTCAGCCGGCTCGGTCAGTTAACGCTCAAGCCGAGCGTGGGTTCGAGTCCCGCCTAAGGTCATGGGTTTTTGTAAACATCATCAAATTATTAGGCCTACGCGCTCATTCGTAAAGACCAAATAGCTGTTGGTGGGTCGTTAGACAAACAATCATCATCATCATGAAGCATGTTACGGTATCCACATCGATTGTCCAATCTCGGCAAGCGTCACAAAATTGTCACTTTCAATTTTTCTTTTAGTAGCTGCAGTTCTGCCATGTTGATTGGTTTACTTTTCTGACCTTCCCGTTTACAAGAAAGGCTACGGAGATCTTACACTGCCCACTTTCGGGGGGCTTCGGAGCCGTAGACGGGTACCAAACCCTCGTACATGGACAGGATAGAAACGCGATTGACGTCCTCACAATTCGCCGTTTAAAAAAATTCATAATTGGATGGGAACCCGTCGGTTGTAGAAAAAAACATGTTACCCCGGGCAAAATTTTCAATTTCAGGGGGGGCCACCGTGGTACAGCACGATAAATTTTTAAACGGAAATTTTCAAATACCTTTTTGAAAAAATGGGGAACTCAAAATGTACTTTCACCAAAAAAACTGGCCCTTTCAAGATATTGGCTAAGGTTATGAAATATGTTCAGGTGAAACTAAACTGTACTTTTTTTTAAAAAAGTGTAAACAGTTTTGAAAAGATAAAATCTTGAGGCCCTGTATTTCCTTTGCAGTTGTCACGTTACTACGCCAATACCCTATCACCCAGGCCAAATTAGTGCTAACAATTTTCCAACCCCCCCTGAAACTATAATGCACCGATACTAGGCTTAATTTATCTACAATTTCCTGCGAGTAACGTATAGAGCTGCCGGGGAATTGCATTTCGTACCTGTGAATATTGGTAGTAATTCACACTCGTAAACGAGTCAGTCAGTAGTTCTGCAGCCTGTTCATATTCTCCAATCAGTAGCTAGCGTCTGGTTCTACGGGAGCTTTCTCGGTCAAATGTTGGTAAGAACTGGAACATAAGAAACCGTAATATAAGTTATCTTGATACATCCAATTGAATATCAATAGAATTTGAATACAGGTACAAGATTTCTTTCTTTTTTCTTTTTTTTTTTAATGTTGCTTAACGACCCCACCAACAGTTAGGTTATACGGGGGTACGAATGAGCGGATGATAATGAAACGATGAAGTGATGATAGGTGAAAGGACGTTTACAAAAACCCATGCCTTATGCGGGACTCGAACCCACGCCCAATAGTGACTTCAGTTACTACCGCTAGCGATAATTGACTTAGCCATCGGGGCGGCCGATTTCTTTCTTTCTCACACTCAGTTACCGGTATATATCTTCATTCTCATAGGCCTATCATGTGTAATTTTTATTATCGGTATTTTTATTCTCAATAGGCCTACATTTATAATTCTTTTTCATCAATTTTATTATCATTAAAGGTCCATTTTTTTCTCAACAGTTACCACCGAACCTTGATACAAAATCATTGTTCCCAATTAAGGCTATGGATGGAAGATCAGCTCGTTTGAATGGAGCACCAAAAGTGCGATCTTACTACCCTTACTATTACGGGGAAGTAGGTCTAACAATAGAATGGGCTGTAACCCACCAACACAATCCAATTTTACGTTTAGTTTATCATTATCTTATTAGGCCTACTGTACAGTATTAGTACTATTATTTTGCCATGCAATTCCTATAATCTTTCTTCTGATTATTCCTTATTCGCTCTATATTATAATCTCAAGCGTATTGTGATACGTTAGGCCCAATAATAAGAAGAGGATTTAGTGAATAAATTTCAATTGCAGGCAAGTCTAAAGTTGATGTACAGTGATGAATAAATTTTCTCTCATTCCAATATATCACTATTTTCTCTTACATACTGGTACCTCTAGGGCCTATTATGTAACGTATTTCTGTATATTGCCACAATAGTAACTACTATTCAGATACTAATGAAAAGTTAAAGGTTATCATTGGAAGTTTTAATATTCAAGTTTGGAGAATATGCCATCTAGGGCCTATCTTTAGGGTTATGTTGGGTGGTGGTTAGAGTTAGTAGGCCTAAGGCAGGGCATAAACCCTAAGATTAAAATCTAGGCTAGTTGTACATTCAATACAAAACCTCACCCTAACTGACTGTGATTAACACTAAAAAACAGGTTGCAGGTTGACCAGGAACCATGGTGGCTGGCAACGGTTTCAATATTTCTAGTGAACGTAATCACCTCTACTTGGCAGTGGACCTTCCTAGGAACGTGGGTCGATCGGGAACCACGGTGGCCGACAACGTTTTCAGGTTGCGTCGACCTGCTGGGCCGGATCGGCCTTCAGGCCGTTCTCTTTGTTTGTGACAATCGGCCGAGGAAGAGCATGCATCTGATGGACCCCAATGCTCGGCTCAATTTTTTTTTTTTATTGGGTCAACGACGCACTGTTATGATAGCACAGATCTAATGGCGTCGGATGGATGATTGATGAGATGAAGGTTCTTGGGTAATGGGAAGGATAGTGGGAAGGAAGCGGCCATGGCCGACTTATTGTAGGAACCATCCCGGCATTAGCCCAGACTACTGAGGGAAACCATGAAAAACCCCTGTAAAGATGGTCGGCGGCGGGGATCAAACTGGGTTTGGAATTCAACCTCGCCTCCCGGATCCCATGAAGCAACTGCGTTAACCACTGCGCTGCATGTGCCAGTATGGCTCCATATTACTGTCATTATCATCCCAGAAGAAGAAAATATAATCAATAAAAACATTGTAGGCCTATAGTAATATAAATGACTTGCTCAATATACCAAGGACATTAGCGTATATAGAACTTCCAGGAGGTGCATTTCTCTACACAAGATGAACCCAGTCTTGACTTAACCCAGAGTTCAAGGTGGCTGTGAACCATGCTGTTTGTATATAGGCCTATAGGATAATACTGCTTTTCTGCTGTTTTTTTTGGTTTCATTTTCAGACCATTTTAAATTGTAAGCCTACTGCAATGATATGAAGGGGTTGATATGTAGTTTATGTAGCCTTTATTACTTATAAAGAATTGACCACCATTGTTCACCTACAAATAGCACCTTTGTCCGATGCCACCCAAACCTCTTCATCACCAATGCAACTATCCACAACCACTCCACAAGAAACAGCAAAACCATCCGCACATTAACCCACAACCGCTCACTCTTCACCCACAGCCCACTTCACCTTTGCACCGTCATCTACAATAAACTGCCCTTGGACATAACCAACTCGACTAACTTTGCTTCCACCCTGAAATCCTTCCTAATAAATAATCCTTATAACACTTTAGAAGAATACCTTACATCATAATTAAAATATCCACCCTTACATAATCTACACCCTACCTATATCTATAATTTCCATAACGTTTCTCTGATACGTGTATGTGCAGAGATAAATATTAGTTATTTAATGATTGACCATAAAACTTTCTTAGTGTCATGTATTTTTAGTTATTAGTAGGTATCTAATATTCTTAGTTATTAAGCTGACGTCTCCTACATATGTATAATGTACAAATCAACAGGAAAAAATAAATACAATACAATACAATAGGGAACGTGAGCTGGGTTTAGAACACCGTGAGACAGGGTATCTAGGTACCCTTACCATCGACCCTATACTGCGTTTACAGGGACCGGTTAAGGATACGGCAGATTTACTATAAATTCTAGGCACAAGGCACAATTAAATTCTAGGCACAACCCAAATTCTAGCACGCCTATTTGTGTTTTTTCCCAACCTACCCCACTAACCAAACCAACATATTACACCCTCCAGAAGCCCCCCCTCTCCAACAACGGCATCAACCTACCGCCTAACCTAACATGCAAAAACCATCTGATTCAAGTGAGTTTAAAAACTATAAACACCAACAATTGTCAACCTTTTCAACTTTTTATGAAAGTTATAAACAAGATCATTCAGAAATCACCAAAAAGTCGATAATCAAACAACAATTGGCGATGCTTAGTGTCACAGTAAATTACCCCAAAATCACCCAAAATAGGTCTAACAATGAAGTAGGCTGTAACCCACTGACACAATCCAATTTTATATCTAGTTTTATCTAAACCATTAGTAGGGCCTTGGCCTTATTAGTAGACCTTGGGTTTGGTTAGGCCCTACAGCAGAGTAAAAGTATGCCTAGCTATTGTAAATATTGAAACCAATTTATTAAGAGGCAGGCCAACAAAACGCAATGCAATCACGACCTGCCTCAATATTTCTTATCAAATGGTAGGCCATGGCAAGCAATCTAGGCAATGGACTTTACAGTTTGGGCCCACTTTATACAAACTCGGGGGCATAATGATAAATTGCACAGGTAAAATTACATCTAATACTTCCAAATCAAGAGTAGTAATATTCTGAAATATTACATTTTACCCGAAACTCACCTGAAACTAGTTCCAAAGCGAAAATTTCCCACGAGACGACGAATCCATTTGCAATATGGCTGACCATCTATTCCTGTTCCCAATTCTTCTCTAGATTTTAAAATATTTTCAACTTGGACATTAAATTTAATAATTGACAGAATTGTCAATTTAAAATCGAAATAATTTTTTATAAATCTCTTGATCTAAGAATTGTTGAGCTATTTGTGTACAGCTTCAGATTAGATGTCGTCATAATCAACAGACAACATCCCCTCACAATACGGGTCGGTCGGGGGCCTTTTGCCTTCATTAGCCGGGGTACGTGCCTGTGACCCTGTATAGGTAAATTTGGGTATGCCGTAACCCGTGGCGGGCGTTGTTGTTGTTGTTGCTAGTAATACAAATTGACGAAAGATTACCTGATCTAACTAACCCAACCAAACTGGACACAGCCAAACCAACCTAACATAAACTAATTTCTTATAACCTAATAATGTAACAAACTAACATAATTAAACGAAATCACCATTATACTACCGTAGACTATAACAGTGACCCATGAGCCACTTTTTTAAATCAATTTAATCTAAACTTGAAATATAATGTAGGCCTACTCGTATAACTATCTGTTTTAAGGATAGGAACATTTATTTCGGAAACCATCGATCTTAAAGCACAGAGTTTTTTGTGTGTATGCCTACATTCCTGATAATATTTGCAACAACATAGAATTGCAATATCATTAAGTGTCTGGTAGCTGCCTACTTGAGCTTTAAAAATTATCTTATCCATACAAGTGCACAAAATTATGTTTCTTCATCTCACGATGAGAAAAAAAAGTATCTCCAGAAATAATAATCTACGTTTTTTTTTTTTCAGAAATATTTTCTCATAATAACTTATGTACAAACGTGTGGTGAAAATCTCACGAGTCTCTAAAATCTCTATCAACAGTCTCTGAAGACAATATAGGCCTACCTAGGTGGTAGAGTGATGAAAAAATATAATTTTGGGATGATTTGTGAGAACCAAATTAGAGTTATAGGCCTATTATATACCTATTTCAATCATTTGTGTCATTTCTATTGTTTCCCTCTTATCAGTGGTATGTTATGACATGAGCAATGTAGCTACTGAAATGTCAAGTAGGCCTCTAGGCCTATTGCTGTTAAAGTATATTATGTTTGACTATTTGTTATATTGTATCTATGTTATATTTGTCCAAATCGGACACACATATCCATATAATAAATAGTTAAATGTTTGCGTCACATCAGCGCAAAATAACCACGTCGTTGACGCGCCGTAAAACCCTAATATTCATTCATTCATTGCGTCACATCCTGACGGTCCGTCAGGAATTCGAAACATCAAAAAAACATACAATTAAAATAAATATAGCTTCTTCTGCTCCGCATCTAGTTTCCATTACCATAACTTTTGTTATTATGGGCATAAATAGAAATTGAAAGTACGTCCGGAAAAATGCCATTCCGAATATAACTTAATATTTCAAGTATGAAGTTTGAAATTAAATTTTAAAAATTTATTCACTTTTTGTTCATTCAATTTTGAAATATATCTCGTTTATCGAAGAAATATGAACGGTCATTCCTAAATCATGAACAAACACAACATTAAATAAAGATTAAAAACCATTTACCATTTTTCCGAAACATAACGACCATTTTCATGAGACATCCCGACGATGGTATAACATGTTAAAGACTTGCACATCTTGTCAAATACATTAAACCACGTTAAATATAAGAAATATGTAGAGCAATATGAAGAATATGAGAAATATGATAGGTATATGTTTTATTTGGAATAATGAGATCGCCCTTGTGGTGCCCGGTCCGAACGATCCCATTTTCCATCCACAGCCTTAGTTGGGGTCATTGATTCTGTATCAAGTTTCGATGTTGATAATAATAAAAAGAATCTAGGACGAAGTTCACGATAAGAAACGCATAGGGCCTACGTCATGTCTGAAGTGTAATTGTCAATTATTTAGTTGTTCAACGACCTCCTTCATTCGTGGTTGCATGCACTTGCGCGCGACCTACAGGCATAACATGGTTACCTATCTACATAGCGGAAGGAACAAACGTATTTGAAGACATATAATTATAGCTGCGGGCATTACCACTTGACCACGATCAAGCCTATTTTATTTAGTTGGAGACGAGTCCAGTCGTAAGAGTGAGACTATCGTGTGAGGACGTGCTCAAGAGTGAATTAATTGGTGTTACGAATTCAAGTATAAATACATATCGAATATTAATTATAAATAGTTCATATATTAAATATATTGAATTTAAAACTATTCTATTAAATATGAACTCAATATTTGACATGTGGGTGTTTTATATCGTGTCATTCCCAATTTGTTTGACATTGGGTTTATTCATATATTTTTCTGTGAAATTCACCTACTGGAAAAAGAGAGGGATTCCTTGTTTGGAGCCTACTTTTCCATTCGGTAGTCTCGGAGATGCGTTGTGCTTGCGAAAATCTTCTGGCGAAGTATACGAAGACATCTATAAAAGACTGGAAGGTAATAAATATGGAGGAATATTCCAGTTACATCGACCTTCTTTAGTCCTACGAGATCCAGAAACGATCAAAAACTTCCTGACCGAAAGACTTTGCACATTTTCACGACCGGGGAATGTTTTTTGATGAAGAAAGAGAACCTCTCACAGGGCATTTGTTCCTGATGCCCGGACAGAAATGGAGGAATTTGCGTGCTAAATTGACACCCACTTTTACATCTGGTAAAATGAAAATGATGTTTCATACTTTGGTCGATTGTGGTAATGAATTGAAAGAATGCGTCAAAGAAGAGGCCTCATTGGGTGAGACAATCGAAATCAAGGATATAATTGCTAGATACACTACAGACGTTATTGCGTCATGTGCGTTTGGTATCCAATGCAATTGTTTGAAAGACCCAAATGCTGAATTTCGCCTGAAAGGAAGGACAATTTTTAACCCTACATTTGAAGGTGCAATGGCGGTCGTATTGAACGTGCTAGTGCCATCTGTGGGGCGAATTGTGAACTTACGACTGTTTACTAAAGATGTATCAGATTTCTTTCTTGGTGTCGTGAAAGACACGATTGAATATCGCGAGAAGAACAATGTGACACGAAATGATTTCATGCATTTGCTGATCCAGTTGAAGAATAAAGGTTATGTCGATGTGGATAATACAAGCGACGTTGATACAACGGAACCCGCGAGTGAGTATATTCATATTACGATAAGGTCTGTTGGTATCACTACATTGTGGTAGGCCTGCTTGTTAGGGGCTGTCCATAAATGATGTCACACAATTTTAGGGTATATCGACCCCCCCCTCCCCCCTTGTCCGAGTTGGTCACAGAGATGATGACCTCCCGGGGTCCTTTAATGATGTCACAATCCAGCCAATATTTATACATCCCCCCCATTAAATCATTCATGCGAATTTGGAAAAACTGTGATTGGGATATTGAAAACAAGTTTTCCTCGATTTTTTAGTACCCTAAATCCCCTAAAAACACATAACCACCTAAATCCTACATTAAAAGATAATTTCATAGAAATTATATGGCACCAACTTATTTTCCTGAAAATTGAAAGAAACGAATAATATGTAGTGCAAATGTGGATGTCACATTAGTGTATACCCCCCTCCCCCCTTGTCACACATTGTCACATAGTTTTGATGACCCCCCCCCCTCCCTGAAACGTGGACGTCATTTATGGACAGCCCCTTACATCATCCACAATCGCAACCACTGCTCAAAGCTATGCGACCTTGGATACGAATGAGCGAATGCTAGTTGACAAGTTGCATGATGTTCACAAAACCCACGCCTTATGCTGAACTAGAACCCACATCCGACTAGACTCCAGATTCCAACACAGTGAATTAGCTGAGTGAGGCAAGGGCTTTGAAAAGTCTGCTATATCGATTAAAATAAGCGTATTTTCTATCTCAATTTGTCTACACAGATGATGTTCCCAAGAAACTGACCGTCGAAGAAGTCGCGGCTCAAGCGTTTATCTTCTTCATCGCCGGGTTCGAGACTTCGTCGACTACAGTCAGCTTCTGCCTGTACGAGTTGGCCCTGAATCCCGACATCCAGACTCGTCTGCGCCAGGAAATACAGGAGGTGTTGGCTAAACATGGCGGCCAAGTCACGTACGACTCCCTCCAGGAGATGGAATATCTGGACCGAGTTGTAGCGGGTACAGAAACAATGATAATCTATAAATAAAACTCATGAATGGTAAAGATGGAAGTAGAATGAAGATTGATAAGGAAATCGGAGATTCATCTTCCCCATCGAATTATTCATCCGTCCTGAACTCATTTTGTACAGCTTGTTTAATGCCTCTCAATAAAATTAGTTCCTTGCTTTAGGGAGGAAACCCTTGTTGTCCTACTTTTAACCTACTTCTATCCTAGTGGGAAGGAAGCGGTCATGGCCGACTTATTGTTGGAACCATTCCGGCATTAGCCTAGACTACAGAGGGAAACCATGAAAAAACCTCTGTAAAGATGGTCGGCGGCGGGGATCGAACTGGGTTCGGAATTCCCCTCGCCTCCCGGATCACATGAAGCGAGCGCCTTAACCACTGCGCTGCATGTGCCGGTCTTGTGACTATCTTATTATTTTATCATTCATATCTCATTACTCATTTTCATCAATTTTGTGACCATTGTAACTGATTATTGTTTGTACATATTTTTAATCAACATCGAAAACTTGTCCCAAAGTCTTTGTTCCCCAATAACATTGAGAAACATATGGCAGGATCGTTCGGACGGGTCATCACACACGCGCCACAAATCTTATACTAAGAAAACAACTGTATCGTGAATCACATCTGAAAAGTTGTCAACATTTTATTCCTCAGAAACGATGAGAAAGTATCCGCCAGTGCCGAACTTGAACCGTGAATGCACCGTTGCTTACCCTCTACCCGGCACTGACGTAGTTCTCGAGGTTGGCACCGCCGTCATAGTGCCAGTGCTCGCTTTGCACCACGATCCCAAGTACTATCCGGATCCTCAGAGGTTCGATCCAGAGAGGTTCACGGCGGAGGGTAAAGCTTCCAGGCATCACTACACGTATCTGCCGTTCGGAGAGGGACCAAGAGTTTGCATCGGTGAGTACAATCAGATATTATTGCACTGAGCCATCAGTCAAGAGACCGGGTTCGATTCTCGCACTGGTCGACTATTCTGACAAGAGGTGTTCCGTAGTATACCTTTATCGTTGGAGTGAATTCTGATTTGATGAACAGGCTACGACTGCTTCCATTCCAATCTTTGATGCTTCATTTGAATCAAATGAACAAATCGACATGATTATGCTATTCAGTCCATAGCCTCTGGGTCTTGACCAGAGTGATGGTTTGTATCGTTCACTGTGGTACACACACACACACACAAAATTGAAAGCAATAAATTTCAAATTTTATGCATTTTATATTTTTCTATGGAACAACAGCAAATGAATACAAAATCGTAACAGCTATCTGAGATGGTTGAATAATTTAATCTGTATTAGACAATTCCAAAACTAATTTCATGGATATCATTTCGTTTGTTTTTCGAAAAGGGTCGTAACAAGGCACAGGCCCACGTGACCCGGGCCTAGGGTACAGAATATTCGAGGGGCGCAAAATTATCAAGGGGCACCATAGCCCATGAAAATTGATAATAAATGTATTACAAAACATTGTAATGATCCGAAAATTAGTATATTCAACTCTGTGAACACTCGTATTGTGGAATATTAAATTGTTTCAAAAGTAAATGGGAGAGGGGGGCTCATTATTTTCGGTCCGAGGGGTGCAAAATGTCTGCTTTCGAATCAAACAAGTGATATGCATTTACCTATATCTGTTTGTATTGCTCTTTATCACTTATCACAATGCACTCTGAAATTGCAGGAATGCGGTTCGGCTTGATGCAGTCGAAAGTTGCACTCATCTCTCTCCTCACGAGCTACGAGTTCCGAGTGTCCAAGGAGACTGCAATACCTCTGATTATAGATCCTAAATCATTCACAATGTCACCGATTGGTGGCATTTCACTTCAAATTGTCAAAACCACTTAGAGAGTAGGGTATACTCCTTTGGTTACGAATGAATAATGTCCCATGCCCTATCAATAAATGCGATATGTAGAGGTATTTTTGATTACTTCTCCAAGTTCTCCTACACTGGAACTCTACCGGATTTTCATTCGGACATACACGACCACAATACCAGTAGGAAAAACGGTTTCTATTTACCAATCCAATACTTGGTACTATATCAAATAAAAGTCCTGCAAAACAGGAATCACTCTTCAACAAACTACCCGAGAAGTTGAAGAAGATGATGACCGTAGTCTCGAGAAATATTTAAACAAGAGCTCTTGACCATCTGTCCATACAGTATTAGTGACTATATCTACAAAATGAATTTGTGTGAATTATGTTCCATTCTTGGAATATTATATATGTTATATTTTCAACGTACTTCAATACTGTACTGTATACTGTGTATGCCTACTGTGTTTGTATTGTGTTTTCAATATACTGTAGTGTACTGTACTTTATTTAATGTACTGACTTCAATGATCTTATGTCGCATTCAATAGCTTGTACCACAGTTCGAATGAATAAAGTATATTATTATTATTTTCATTATAAATAACATCATTATTATTATGAATGTGACGATATGATGTTATTATCCTCAAAACACGAACTGAGAGTACATTAACAATCGTGTTTTTAGTTCTTTCGTAAGACAATGTTGGGTTTTCCCACAATATCTGGATTTATCATCAAAAAGTGTTTATATAACTATAAATGTATTCCGGAGAAATCGGACACTGCAAGATCCGGAGCGAAATAGTCTAGTCAAAAAACCACAACATTAAATAAACATCGAAAATCGTTCACCACTTTTCCGAAGCCTATTCGACATTTATTAAAAGTAATCATATCGATGATAACGTTTTAAAGAATTGCACATCTCGTCAAATTCATTTAAAAACGTTAACGTCAGAAAAATATATTTAAGTCTAAAATTCGAAATAACAAATCAAGGAAATGGGAGACTTGTTTGAAAGGAAGGAAAAAGTCAACAACCAAAATCAAGTAAGGAATAAAAAAGTTATTTTTATATAGCTATTTTATTTCGAGGGTTGTACCAACTGATGATTAGATAATAATGTGACAATTATTACTCGAGATGAGAAAATAATATACTTCACCAAGGGGGATCAAAAACTCATTTGATAACATCATTAATCATCAGTTGGTACAACCAGCTCTTAGTATGGTCAATAGGTAAAGGGTATTTTTTGGGATAGTGAGATCGCCCTTGTGGTGCCCCGTCCGAACGATCCCATCTTTCATTCACTGTCTCAATTGGCAACAATGAAACTTTATCAAGTTTCGATGTTGATAATGATAAAGAAATCTAGTTTGAGGTTTACGATAAGAAGCTCATCACGTCAGAACTGAGGTGTTGACAATTATTTAGTTGTTCACGACCTACTTTTTCGTGGATTCATCTACGCGTATACATGTATACCAACATATGATAGCGAAAGGAACACTTGCATCAAAACACTATAACTAACAGCTACGGCCGTGACGACTGATCACGACCAAGGTTAACTCATGCAGTAGTCGACACGAGTCGTACGAGTAAGGTCGTGGTGTGAATTCAAGTTGTAGATCGCTAAGAATAGGACCGTAGGACGTGCTTCAATTAAGAGTGAATTAATTGGTGCTACGAATTCAAGTAATATCGACTTGAATATTTGAATGATTTTACTTATTATATATTATATCGAATGAATTACAAATATAAATGATATAGTGGATATATTATAGTTATAGTGAATATAAAACTATTCTATAAAATATGACGTCAATATTTGAAATGTGGGTGTTTTATATCGTTTTACTCCCAATTTGTTTGACATTGGGTTTATTCTTATATTTTTCTGTAAAATTCACCTACTGGAAAAAGAGAGGAATACCTTATTTGGAGCCTACTTTTCCATTCGGTAGTCTCGGAGATGTGTTGTGCTTGCGAAAATCTTTTGGGGAATCATTCGACGACATCTATAAGCTCCTGGAAGGCAATAAATATGGTGGAATATTCCAGTTACATCGGCCTTCTTTAGTCCTACGAGATCCAGAAACAATCAAAAACTTCCTGACGAAAGACTTTTCACATTTTCACGACCGGGGTTTATATGTCGACACAGTACAAGAGCCTCTCACAAAGCATTTATTTTTCATGGGTGGACAGGAATGGAGGAATTTGCGTGCAAAACTGACACCTACTTTTACATCTGGTAAAATGAAAATGATGTTTCAAACTTTGGTCGATTGTGGCAAAGAATTGAAAGAATGCGTCAAAGAAGAGGCCTCATTGGGTGAGACAATCGAAGTCAAAGATATAATTGCTAGATACAGTACAGATGTTATAGCGTCATGTGCGTTTGGTATCCAATGCAATTGTTTGAAGGACCCCAATGCTGAATTTCGTTTGAGAGGGCGGCAGATTTTTGCACCTTCAATGAAAGAGGCGTTTGCAATTGGTTTAAATACTTTGGTGCCGTCTGTAGGACGAATTGTGAATTTACGTGCGATGTCTGGACATGTATCAACTTTTTTCCGAGGCGTCGTAAAAGACACGATTGAATTTCGCGAGAAGAACAATGTTACAGGGAATGATTTCATGCATTTGATGATCCAATTGAAGAATAAAGGTTATGTCGATGTGGATAATACAACTGACAATAATCCAACGAAACAAAATACAGGTAAATGAATGCGAATTCAGCATTTATTCATGTATTGTGGTATTCTTAAATTCACGAAAGAAGAAGGCTCTTCACCAATCGAATTATTACTTAAAAAATTAGGAAAGGTAGGTAGTCATAGTTCTCTTCAACTTCAATGATTTCAAGCTTTTGAAAGATGCATTCGCGCTTCTTTCGAAAACGTCGTCCTGAAAAATGATTATGCCTAAAAAAAGTCCTATTTCTTTCGTGGATACAATTGTATACCTCACTAGTTATTGACCAGAGTGTATTGACTTCAACAACAATCGTCATCATAACCAATATCTATTGGCGTCTGATGAATGATTATTGGGTGAAATTACCGAGACACTGTGAGCACGCATTTTTTTTTTTAAAAAGACTAACCGACATATTTCCCCCCTCCAGCACTCCTCCTCCCCAAAAACGGCATCAACTTACTCCTCTAACCTAACCAACAAAAAAATCACCCCCTCCAGCTTACCCCTTCCCAAACAACATGTAAAAACCATAATATTCAAGTGAGTTTAAAAACTAAAAAACCAACAATTCTCAACCTCCCGCCACTTTTTCTGAAAGATTTAAACAAGATCTTTCAGAAAACAACAAAAAGTCGGAAATCACACACCAATTGGCGATGCTCAGCGTCACAGTAAAATAACCGATTATTGAGATGATTTCCTTACGTAATGGAAAGGACAGTGGGAAAGACGCGGTCATGGCCTATATTATTCAAAATTACATCATTCATGAAGGGGAGGGGGGGGGGGGGGGGATGTACTGACAATTGAAAAAATGATTGTGATTTTCATTTGTCTACATAGATGATGTACTTAGGAAACTCACCGTCGACGAGGTTGCAGCTCAAGCCTTTGTCTTCTTCGCGGCCGGGTTCGAGACTTCGTCGACCACCGTCAGCTTCTGCCTGTACGAGTTGGCCCTGAATCCCGACATCCAGACTCGACTGCGCCAGGAAATACAGGAGGTGTTGGCTGAACATGGCGGTCAAGTCACGTACGACTCCCTCCAGGAGATGGAATATCTGGATCGAGTTGTAGCGGGTACGCAAACAATTATAATAAATTTCATGACGGTATAAATGAAATGGGAATAAAAATCAATAAGAGAAGCAAAGATTCCTCTCCCCTCTTGATACAAATGATTGAATTATCAATTAGGCCTGAACTTAGCTTGTTCAATATTCTCAACTACAATGAATTCCTGGTTTTGCGGGGATGACCTTTGTGTTTTACCGTCCTAATATTACTACTTTTACATCCTCAGTCTCAATTTAGGAATAAATAGTTTGTATCATATAGATTTCGATGTTGATATAAATACATTTATATAAACATGCAGTACATTAAATCCCCGAAAACTCAAATATTAGAAAACCCAAATCTTCGAATGCCGGTGTACCCATATCTTGGAAAAATCGTTTGTCTGACACTTCGTTTACTCGACTGACCAAATCTTGGAAAAGCCATATCTTAGAAAACCATATCTTTGAAAACTCAAATCTTAGACCAACCGTTTGTCCGACAGTTCGGAAAATCCACATCTTCGAAAACCCATTTGAAATTTAACCTTAGTTATTTACTGTTTTTTTAATCAACATCGGTAACTGTTCCTCATTGTGCCCCAATAACATCAATGTAGGTTACAAGTTAGGATCGTTCGGACGGGTCACCACACACGCGCCACAAACCTTATACTAATATAACAATTGTATCGTGAATCACATCTGATAAGTTGTCAATATTTGTTGTTACAGAAACGTTGCGAAAGTATCCACCAGTGCCGATCTTGAACCGTGAATGCACCGTCGCTTACCCTCTACCCGGCACTGACGTAGTTCTCGAGGTTGGCACCGCCGTCATAGTGCCAGTGCTCGCTTTGCACCACGATCCCAAGTACTATCCGGATCCTCAGAGGTTCGATCCAGAGAGGTTCACGGCGGAGGGTAAAGCTTCCAGGCATCACTACACGTATCTGCCGTTCGGAGAGGGACCGAGAGTCTGCATCGGTGAGTACAAACAACAACACCTGAAGCGGCAATCAGAAGACCGGGGTTCGATTCTCACCTTGGTCGAACATTCTGACAAGAGGTTTTATCGTTGAAGTGAATACTGGGTCGGTTAGCAGGCTACGACTGCTTCTTTTCCAATCTTTGAAGGCTCCATCTGAATGAAATAAACAGATCGGCGTGGTTAGTTGATTCACGTCATAGTCTCTGGGGCTTGACCAAAGTGATAGTAATTGAATTGTCTATACTATGGTACACAAGAATACCAAAAGAATCTAAAGAATAAATTTGAAATTTCATACATTTTTCTGTAGAACTACAACAGATGAAGACAAATTCGTGATAGTTTCTTGAGATGGTTCAATGATTAAATTCATATCAAACAATTCCATTTATAATTTTATGAACATAATTTCGTTTGTCTTTCGAATCAAACAAGTGATATGCATTTACATGCTTGTCTATTTAGCACTTATCACACTGCATTCTGACATTGCAGGAATGCGGTTCGGCCTGATGCAGTCTAAAGTTGCACTCATCTCTCTTCTCACGAGCTACGAGTTCCGAGTGTCCAAGGAGACTGCAATACCTCTGGTCATGGATCCTAAATCATTCATCGTTTCGCCGATAGGTGGCATTTCACTTCAAATTGTCAAGACCACTTGAAGAATACATTTCTATTTGGTCTCAGGACCCCTATTCCTGAGATAAATGAGATGTGAGAAAAATCAGTGAGAAAACTATCTCATATAATAATGACATATTTCATCTCATATTTTATGTGAGATACTCGTTTTCTCACTCATTTTCATTTTCTCACATCTCATTCATCTCAGGAATAGGGGTCCAGGAGTCCATGGGAGTCGATTTAGCGGAATATCAGTTATTTGGTGATAAATTTTGAATGGTATAAGATATAAAATTTCTAAAAACGAGAAAACACAGATATTTTCAATACTTTTCAGGTGATGTAAGTGATACTATTCGTCTGATATCCCTGATTGTCAGGCGTATACGCTTTAAAAATGTGTATTTTTAAGCGTATACGCCTGACAATCAGGCGATTTGAGATACACGGTTGTTACTTGCATCAACTTGAAGGTATAAATCGTTTCTAGAATTTTGATACATCATATTGTTGAGAAGTTATCACGAAAACACTGATATTCCGCTAAATCGACTCCCATGGACTCTTAAATCACGATTGATGGAACGGACTCTCATAGACTGTCAATAAATAAAATGACATATGTATATAGATATTCTAATTTGATTTGTCTACACTATTGGTCTACAAGAAATATATTGTTATGAATATTAATCGATACGTTTGAACTTTTTATACGTTGCAAATTAGTTCTCACTTTTATAGTTTGATCAATTTTTATCATTCGTATTTTTGTGTTTCTGTTCGGTGTAGGCCTAATCTTTGTTTTGCGTCCATTACATAACTAATACGCGAAATATATCATTATTAAAATTAGGTGATATATGTTCGATGTTTTGTATTTGCAAAATGTTTTCTCATTGTATTATCAAAGTTGTATAATATAGTATCACAATCTTTTGTTTTCCATCGTGCTTCAATATAATCAATTTCTCTTCAAGTTATCAATGTAAATTATCGTCTTCTTCGACTCTTTTCCCCATATTCTTCATTTCCCACCTTCATCCCAAAACAACTTCACCGTTTCATTAAGATCTGAATAAGTGGGAAAATTTGAGTAAAAATGACAAATTTGTGGGGAGCATCAACTATTGTCGTTCCGGGGACATTGAAAACCCTATATGTACGAAGAATGTTTAATGTGCTTTTTTCCGGCACATGCAGCGCAGTGGTTAACGCCCTCGCTTCTTGTGATCCGAGAGTTTGAGGGGCATATCGGACCTGGTTCGATCCCCGCCACCGTCCATCTCTACAAGGTTTTTTCGTGGTTTCCCTTTGTAGTCTAGGCTATTGCTGAGATGGTTCCTACTTTATATGCCACGACCGCTTCCTTCCCAATATCCTTCTCATTATCTAAGAAGAAACATTCATCTAATCATCCCATCCGATATCCCATCCCATCCATCAATCATACATCCAACGCGAAATACAAAAAAAAATATATAAATATGGAATACGAGAAATTATTTGAAGGTCGAATTCAAGAAAGTACTTATATCAACGATAGCTAGGTGTACTAGCCGAAGATTAGGTCATAATCAGTTAATCATTAGGCCTGCCTGAGATACGAAAATAACATAATGTAACGAGTCGATAGATATAAATGCACCAATTCGCTAATTTGTGCTTAATTCACTAATCATCAGTTTGACAACCTTCTCTTATAAGATAGTCAATAGGTATATGGTATTATTTGGTATAGTGAGATCGCCCTTGTGGTGCCCGGTCTGAACGATCCCATCTTTCATTCAAAGCTTGATTTAAGGAACAATGATTGTATCAAATTTAGTTGTTGTTGATATTAAAAAAATCTAGGCCGAGGTTCACGATGACAAACGCATTACGTCATAACTGAGGTGTTGACAATTCTCTAGTCTTTGGACGACCTTCTATTTTCATGGGTGCATCCAAGCGCTACCTACATGCATAACATGTTTACCAACATACGATAGCAAAAGGAACATTCGTATCTAAAAAACATATAATTAATGGCTGCGGGCATTACCACTTGACCATAACCAAGGTTATTTTGTTTAGTTGTATAGTCACTAGCCGTAATAAACAGATCGTCGTGTTTACAAGCTGAAGATCGCTGAAGATAGGAGGACGTGCAATGACAGTGAATTAAATTGGTGCTACGAAATCAAGTATTGTTAACTCTGTTATCAGAATTATCTTACTCATTATATATTGAATCAGTAAATGCCAAATATTGATTCTATTGAATATAAAAATATTCTATAGAATATGACTTCAATATTTGACATGTGGGCGTTTTATATCGTCTCATTCCCAATTTGTTTGATATTGGGTTTATTCATATATTTTTCTGTGAAATTCACCTACTGGAAGAAAAGAGGCATTCCTTATTTAGAGCCCTCGTTTCCATTCGGTAGTCTCGGAGATGTGATGTGTATGCGAAAATCTCCTGGCGAAGTATACGAAGACATCTATAAAAACCTGGAAGGTAATAAATATGGAGGAATATTCCAGTTGCATCGGCCTTCTTTAGTGCTACGAGATCCAGAAACGATCAAAAACTTCCTAACGAAAGACTTTGCACATTTTCACGACCGGGGAATGTATTTTGATGAAGAAAGAGAACCTCTCACAGGGCATTTGTTCCTGATGCCCGGACAGAAATGGAGGAATTTGCGTGCTAAATTGACACCAACTTTTACATCTGGTAAAATGAAAATGATGTTTCAAACTTTGGTCGATTGTGGCAAAGAATTGAAAGAATGCGTCAAAGAAGAGGCCTCATTGGGTGAGACAATCGAAGTCAAAGATATAATTGCTAGATACAGTACAGACGTTATAGCGTCATGTGCGTTTGGCATCCAATGCAATTGTTTGAAGGACCCCAATGCTGAATTTCGACTAAAAGGGAGGGAGATTTTTCACCCTACAATTAAAGGTACGATGGCTGCTTTTTTGAACTTGTTGGTGCCATCTGTAGGACGAATTGTGAACTTACGACTGTTACCTGAACATATATCAGATTTCTTCATTGGTGTCGTGAAAGACACGATTGAATATCGCGAGAAGAACAATATGACACGAAATGATTTCATGCAGTTGATGATACAGTTGAAGAATAAAGGTTATGTCGATGTGGATAATACAACTGACAATAATCCAACAGAACATAATACAGGTAAATTTGAATTCATACACTTGTTATGTATTGTGATACCTGAAAGTCTTTATAGTATCATTTTTTGAAATTTCATTCATCAAAAAAAGCAAAATAGGCCTAATGCGAGTAAGACAAAATATTATGATACGAATTAAATTTCATACGAAAAATTGATTCTAGTTCTTTTAAATGTTACATGAAAATAAGTTTTCATAACATTCTAATATCTTGCTTTCTTTTCCGAAATGGAAAATTGAAATATTTAAAGTATTTTGCCATTAGTGTTTCTATGCGGGGAAAGTGGCTAGGGTACAAAGAAGCTATGGTTAGGGTCAATTTGTTCAGGTTTTTGCCTTCTTCAATGTTTCCTTCTTCTATTTCACTCAGATTTAGTTGAAAAAGGCTCATACTGTATTTTATCAAATAACAATCAAATATTCAATGTTGATTTTGAAATTATTAAGCCTGACTATATGAGTTTGTGCGGACATGGCCAGGAAAATGAGCATTTTCATAATACAGGTCAATTTATAGAAAAATGAAAATAAGCTTCATTTGAATTTGTGTACATAGAAGATGCATCACTCAAGGAAACTTACCGTCGAAGAAGTCGCAGCTCAAGCCTTTGTCTTCTTCATCGCCGGGTTCGAGACTTCGTCGACCACAGTGAGCTTCTGTCTGTACGAGTTGGCCCTGAATCCCGACATCCAGACTCGGCTGCGCCAGGAAATACAGGAGGTGTTGGCTAAACATGGCGGCCAAGTCACGTACGACTCCCTCCAGGAGATGGAATATCTGGATCAAGTCGTAGCAGGTACATAAACAATCATAGTCTATAAATTAAACTCATGAATAAGCGGACTGGTCTCAAAATAACCGGGCTTCTGTCTAGAAGGGATACCCGACTTTTCTGATAATTTTGGATATCTGTGTGTACATTTCACGGTATTTATAAAGTGTTTGTGTTCAACACATTTCCACAGATTCCAGTGATTACTCTGTATATACTCTAACCTAACTGTTTGTGCTTCCACTGTTTTGTGTTCCCAATTTAATTCAATTACCACCTTATATTAAATTTCACCTGTTGCTGTCATTTTTAGATCGTACTTTAGACTATACAGTTTCGTCAAACTTGCATCTACTTGCATGAATAATAGCATGCTAAAAGTCAACATTTTGCACCACTCGCCCTCTTCGGTGTACGTATACTTGAATTATAACTAACTTCTACTCTCATATCCAATAACAATATTCAATCCAATTCTACGATAGCCCTCAAGATAATCAACTCATTATCAGGATCTTTGTGATCACTGTAGACAAGGTAGGTTCGTTCGGACGGGTCACTATACTCCTCCCACAAACTTTCAAATTATAATAACTTCACACTTATATATTACAACTATCCAATTCCTAGCTGAGGTAACTGTTTCTTTGTATTCAGTCCTTCAATCAAGATAACAGACTCGAAAAAACATTCGCAACGGAAGCCAGGTTGATCTTAAGTGTGATCACACGGACCAACCAGCCTCGAACCCCGGTCATTCAACAGGAAGTAATCACGCCCCTTAGCTAAACAGCTAATGACTGTCACATGCATACCTCCTATTCAGTAGTAACCAAATATTTGTTCCTCAGAAACGTTGAGAAAGTATCCACCAGTGCCGATCTTGAACCGTGAATGCACCGTCGCTTACCCTCTACCCGGCACTGACGTAGTTCTCGAGGCTGGTACCGCCGTCGTAGTGCCAGTGCTCGCTTTGCACCACGATCCCAAGTACTATCCGGATCCTCAGAGGTTCGATCCAGAGAGGTTCACGGCGGAGGGTAAAGCTTCCAGGCATCACTACACGTATCTGCCGTTCGGAGAGGGACCGAGAGTCTGCATCGGTGAGTACAAACAGCAACATTGATGCGGGTGGATCTGGCGCCATCTCACTGCACTATCGTTTAGGAGACCGGGGTTGGATTCTTCTCATGGTCGACCATTCTGACGAGGCTCTTTCTGTAGATTTCTTCCATCGTTGAAGTGAATGCTGGTTTGGTTTGCAGGCTACGAATTCTTTCTTTTCAATAATTGGAATAAAAAAAACTTTTCAGGCGCTATAACCATAGGTCCATTGGTCTATGTTACCGGCCGGTTTCTGTACAATATAGGCCACGACCTCCTCCTTCTCACTATCTTTCCTATCACCTACGAAGCCTTCATCATTTCAATTATAATTTATCCGACGCCAATAGATCTTGGTTATCATTACAGTGCGACTTTAATCAATATAATTTCATAGATTTAAAATTAGTAGGCCTATACATTCTTATTACTATCGCGGTTTTGTTCATAGCATCGCGCCCTGCTTCGGTACAGAAATACTGTAGATCGAACAGCATATAATAGAAACAAATACAGGCATGATAGTTCATTGAAATATTGGAATCTATAGTGAACATAATAATTTATACTGATACGAACATCGATTCGATTGGTTTTCAAATTTTATAAGTGTTTTTTAATTACGAATAATCTAATCATATTTCTGATTGCCAATTATCTCACACTGCACTCTGACATTGCAGGAATGCGGTTCGGCTTGATGCAGTCTAAAGTTGCACTCATCTCTCTTCTCACGAGCTACGAGTTCCGAGTGTCCAAGGAGACGGCAATACCTCTGGTCATGGATCCTAAGCAATTCACAATGTCGCCGATTGGTGGCATTCCACTCCAACTTGTCAAAATCAAATAAAGAGTGGCTTACTCGATATGCAATTGTTCGATGGATTATGCTGTATACGAGATAATGTGGTTTCATATAGAATTAATCATTAAAATATGTAGATATATTTTAGATTATTCTATCTACGGGATATTATACGATTTTATGTTTTCATTGCCCAAGAGAGGTGGTTTATATTAGAAGGTATCATCACTTTCATGTTTAGTTTTAGCTTAATACCTATGTTCGACCTGGAAAATACCGTAAGATTTTGAAGGCATACCAGTAGTTATTAAGGATTAATAAAAACATATATTACTTAGTTGTGTCGTTTTTTAAATCTATCAAGTATATAATATACAATTTATATATATTACAACAAAAACTAATTTGGTCATACATAGTCCAACAATACAATCACTTGATTAAAGTCGGCAACATTGCCCAATGCGACAATTAACCATAACCACTTGATCATTCGATCATTTATTGGATATCAATTCGAAAAAAAATCATTCTTTTTGATATCTTGTGAAAAAAATCATGGTTTTACATTTTTGTCTCAACTAGTTCACATATTTTACCCAAGTACTCATGTTTTACTTTGGTAAACTATCTTGCTTGGACTCTGTCATCCATAGCCTTAATTGCGAAACAATTTTTTGGGGAGAAAATTTTCGATGTTGATAACAAGTAACTAAATAAAAAACTTGAGTACGTTCAAAATACTAATGAGACCCCAACAGACTCAACCATAATTGTGAAATTCTGAAAATTATTTCTTCACGGAAAATTGTTTGAAAAGTTATAGCGTTGGTGTAAACGTAATGTATAATCAGTATTTTATAAGTATAATGTTATAAATGTAATCAAATACGATAAAATGACATATTTTACAAAGTATTAAATAAAGGATTCCAGCTGGAATTTAAAATCAAACAATGACTTGAAATTATTTTTCAACAATTGAACAATTGAGTACTGCCAATACTTTGAAATTCACCATTCACAAGAAGGCACTGGAGAACTAAATAACAATGGTCGTTGTTTAATACGAATTAAGGAATACTACAACAATTCTATTCGACACATAAAATGATTTCATATAGGGCCTATCCTGGAATAAAAAATATAGACGCAGAATGAGTGAAAGTATAGTTGAAAATTCTATTTCTTACCAGTGTTTACAAATAATTTAGAGTTTGTACGATTAGCACTGGGAAAGTAGTGTTTATTATGTTCAACCTGGATTTTTCAATATACACTTTGTGGATATCAAAATTTAATTTATGAAAGCGATATAATTTATTTTTCACAAATTCTCATCAATCCCGAGACATTTAAATATAAATGGGAACATAATTATCAATCAGAACAAAGTGTTTGTCTTATCCAGAATATCAGGAAATTAAAATATAGATCTCAATCTTATATTATTATGTATTATTATGAGTTTCTTTTTCGAAAAGAAGAGTTGAATTGAAATGTTAGAAAAGTATTTCTACTCATTTTTTGATATGGGCTTCATTTAGAATTGTTGCCGTTAAATTTCTATTTTCTATCAAAAACCGTGAAAATTTTCAAACATTTTCTAATCATTTGACTTTCTAATCCCCTAATTACTTGATTCAGCGGAATTTGTAATACATTGGTGTTTTTCCGAATAATAATTCTCAATTCAATTCACTACTCGATTCCAAGGCAACAACATTATTCGTAGCAGAAAAAAATCAAATATTCATAATATACTTCAAGATTGTTCATACCTTTTCTACGTCGACTCTTCATTTGTTAAAATTTTCACCCACAGAAATCCCACTCATCGTATTACCTCCTAATCAGGATAATTACTGAATCTTGTACCTTACTTTATATAGAATGTTGACCAGTGGTGCAGTCGTAAAAAATAAAGTGCCAGGGCGGTGGCATCACAACGTCTGCCCCGGCAGTGGTGCTGTCGTGAAAATAACGAGGTACACCCCAAAATGTCGCATAAAGATCGATAATTATGTCATTCACATAGCAGTCAATGCGATTCCTAATTGTTGGTGAGTTGCCCCCCCCCCCCCCACAACGCCCCGCAGGGAAAAAATGTGAAAATTTGTTTTTTTAAACAATTATATTCAGTAAGTTCTGGTACTTGTAATTCTAGCACGTGGCTGGTAGACTGAGACTACCCAAGTTAATTTTCACCATCATTACTCGATTTTTATTTTAATATTCAAATTGACCCATGATTAGATATAAAATAACAGATTACTAAAGATCAGCGTCCTACGCCGCCCTGTCTCCGCTCCAAAATTGGAAGCAGGGCTACGACCTGCCCCCCCAAAAAGTACCAAGGCGCCGCCCCGGATCGCCCTGGCCCCACTGCATGCCTGATGTTGACTGTCCCTAATATGATTGACATATCTCAATATTCGTTGCTATTTATAATAATCATCATATCAATTTACTTCAGACGAACCAAAAAATTACCGAATTATTAGTGAATAAATACAATAGATTTTGTGAACAAAAATACTTTTGCTCTTCTGTTTATTATTTAGTGACCACTCTCACGAAAATGATCGGATAATATCAATGAATTTGTAAGTATATAATTACTCCATAACAATGGAGAAAAAACGGAGAAAAATCGGTAAAAATGTTGTGTTTGGCTACCTTGAGCGCATGGGAGTCGATTTCGTGTAATATCAGTTTTTCGATGATAACTTTCGAACTTTATCAGACAATAAAATTCTAATATGAAGTAAACACAGATATTTTCAATAACCTAGATATGGTATCAGGAAAACTAATTATCTTATACCGCACAATTTTCATGGGCATGAGTTGATTTGTTTTGTTCAGTTGTTTGCCTCTGGAAATATTAGAATCTAGTGTTAATAATTCTATTTTACGTCATCTTGAAGGTACTAAAGACATCTGTAGGGTATTCCTGTTGTATTATAATTTGCGTATCTCATGTAGTTCGAAAGTTAACACCAAAGAACTGATATTTCGCTAAATCGACTCCCATACAAAGTTAGCAAGTAGAGGAAACCAAGACTCACACAGCAACACTAATTCCTGGTCAACAAAAAGTGGCGTGACGTAGAGCTCGAAACAGAAGTAAAAGTCAATTTTCTGTTAATTTTATACCTGTTAAATCCAATGCAATATCATACGGTTGAATAGTTTAGACATTCAGAAAGAGACTTTTACTTATAGGTGTATTAAATGAGTATTTTATGAACTTATCTGCTAATTTTCCATCATACTTTAATTTTTTTTATAATTCTGCATTTCTTTTCCTGCGATATGTCGAAATAATCATGAAGAAATAATCATAAATGTGGCATTTGTACAAACTATTGTATTTTTGGGAAAATAAATAACTCAGCACAGGGTGTATACATCTGCTGTCAGAAAACTGAGCAGTTAAAAAAAGTTAACCCTTCTGATTCTCAGGCTTGATCCACTGTTATCACTACATTGTTTCAGTCACTGTAACCTAGGACAATAGCTATCTACGATGGATATGTAACTTGACCTTCTCCCATGTTCTCCCAGCTGACGATCATCTCCAGTGCTAAGAAACTAGTCTTCTAAACGCCGCCTAGATCACCTATATAAGCTATCTACAGGCTCTACGTGGCTCTGATGGCCTGAGTAGTCGATGTACAATTGAAACATAGCCGCCTAGATCGCCTATAAGCTAGCTACAGGCTCTACAGGGCTCTGATGGCCTGAGTAGTCGATGTACAATTGAAACATCGCCGCCTAGATCACCTACATAAGCTATCTACAGGCTCTACGTGGCTCTGATGGCCTGAGTAGTCGATGTACAATTGAAACATCGCCACCTAGATCGCCTACATAAGCTATCTACAGGCTCTACGTGGCTCTGATGGCCTGAGTAGTCGATGTACAATTGAAACATAGCCGCCTAGATCGCCTACATAAGCTATCTACAGGCTCTACGTGGCTCTGATGGCCTGAGTAGTCAATATAAATTTGAAACATCGCCGCCTAGATAACCTTCAAATTAGCTGAATGCCTGAGAAGTCGATCTTTTGTGGCTTATGCAATCGGTTTCAAAGATCCAGAACAAGGTTGAGCTCAGTTGCGTATCCATCGTAGATAGCTATTGTCCTAGCTATAACGGATAATACTAAAAATATTCCTCCCAGTCTAGATGCTATTTGTGTCGATGTGATTGGTGGAGAGACCCGGGTTCAGATGAATGGTGAGGAGCAGTTGTCAGGTTTACGTCTGGGAGCTTCATCTTCGATTGGACCAACCCCCGCCACCTTCATGGCGTCCCGCACCTGAGTGAGGTAAGGAAGACCCAATCAGAGTGATCATACTCGTTGAAGAAGGTTGTCGACCAAAGAGATAAACAATGTTCAATGTTGCATAACGACCCACCAACAGCTAGGTTATACGGGGGTAAGAATGAGCGGATGATAATGAAACGATGAAGAGATGATAGATGAAAGGACGTTTACAAAAACCCATGCCTTATGCGGGACTCGAACCCACGCCCAACGGTGACTTCTGTTACTACCGCTAGCGATAATTGACTTAGCCACCGGGGCGGCTAAGAGATAAACACAAATATATGCGTGTTTCCACGAAATAAGAAGGCTCGAACCACCAGTGCGCTAATGATGTGGGATAGGGGGGACGGTTATATCTATGGCAAGAATACCGAGTGTTGTTGTTACATACAAGTGATCTTTCCACTTTTTCTTAATACAAACTTTGACTTATAAGCATTTTCGACAAATATTGTCTGCATCTTATGACTTAATTGTTGAGTTCGCACCTTGCACTGTTACATTTTTGTGATCAGTGATTCTTTCTGGAGGGAACTTTTGCCCTATGGAGACTGGAAATGCCTTAATCTATTCAAATTGGAAATGCAATGTAAAAAATCTCTGATTCCCACGATAATAAACGACCAACAGTATTTGAATTGATACTTCTTTGAATAGTGGGAAATAATTTCACCACATACTCAAACGGAAAGCCACAACGATCGTTAAATAATATATCACGTCGTTGAGACTTCAAATTTCAAGCTCTGGGTAGGTCACCCTAATTATATTAATATGTAAAATGAACTTATTGCCAGTTCGTCCTGCTGTACATTACCGTCTCCGCGTGTCGTAGAACCCGTAGAAAGTTCTTCCCGGCAAGTTTCATGATGTCCTCCTCGTTCCAACCGTTGCCAAGGAGATGAGCCAGAAGGAGCGGATAGGAGGAGACATCTTCCAGACCACGTGGTGTGCTAGTGGAAGACAATAACCATCAAATAGACAACAATTATCAAATAAATTGCGCATTTTTTTTTCTCATTTGGTTTTGAGGGTTTCACAGTGTTGTCATTTAAGCAATCCCACTGCTGTCCGTTAGTCCATTACGCTAATCGAATGGAAAAGAAACTTTTCTAGATGAGTCGGTCGGACATTGGAGTGGATCAGAATATTTTCCAATCTGAATCATTTAGGTCTATGCATAATCATGAGAGGCTGACTTCCCGTTATGAATGAACATATATTTTTTTATATTGGGTTCAACGACGCACTGTTATGATAGCGCAGATCTAATGGCGTCGGATGGATGATTAATGAGATGATGGGATGATGAGATGAAGCTTCTTGGGTAATGGGAAGGATAGTGAGAAGGAAGCGGTCATGGCCGACTTATTGCAGGAACCATCCCGGCATTAGCCTAGACCACAGAGGAAAACCATGAAAAACCCCTGTAAAGATGGTCCTCGGCTGGGATCGAACTGGGTACGAAATTCCCCTCGCATCCCGGATTACATGAAGCGAGAGCGTTAACCACTGCGCTGCATGTGCCGGTATATGAATATTATATAATCTTAATTGAATCTTATACATTTTTATTATTGGGCAATAAATACTACTGAGAAAAGTCCATCGGTAGCTGAAGCTCGGGAGTCATTTGGGAGACCGGGGCTCAATTCCCGCCATGGTCGATCATCCTGACAGAAACTTTCCATGGTTAAAGTATCAGTTCTGGGATATTTTCCGAATATCAGACCTCGACCGCTTCCTTCCCAATATCCAAAACACATGATAAAATGATCTTTTATCTCTTCTAACGACGCCAATAGATTCCAGTCCTCATAAACGTGCGTCGTTGATAGTGAATAAGTATGTATGAATGAATGAATGGTTGGATATTCCTACTCACAGGTTGATGCCGTCGTATCCCGCGCCCAGACCGACGCTCTCGACGCCGGCCACGTCCTTGATGTGATTAATGTGAGCTGTTGAATATTAACTTATATCAAGATTACATTGTTGACAAGACCGCCTCGAAGTCGTGAAACAACCAAGAGGTGCCGTTTCGAAACGGTGGTACTAACTCATCCTTAGCCTGATTATTTACTAAATACTAGGCCTATTTCATATTAAGTAATTTATTGACAGATACTGAATTAGATAGAATGAAAAGATTTCATCTCAAATTGATTGATTGAAGATTACATTCAATTCCAAATTGAGCATAAAGGCTGAATTTGAAGTCTAAAAATGATCAAGAGTTGTAACTTTCACACGAACTTTTAAATCATCTTCAATTACTCTTATTTGAATCACTTATTCAGAAAAATAGACCTAATTAGATAAAAAATGGTTGCACATCAAAATTACGATGCTAATAACGATGCTAACAAAATATGAAAAAAGTGGCTCCTCCACCATTAATTTGTCGATCATAATTGAAAACCTGGCACCTCCACCAAAAACTAATTATTACAACAAAACACGAGTGATTGAGAACGCTTCAACCTATAACCGTTACTCCACGATATTCTAAATGTTTTCCGCTCTCATAATCTCGACTAATATGTTCACATTTGTCAGGCGACTACTAATTGCTCGCACAGGCGTCGGAAGGTGATCACTCACCGACGGCGTCTGCTACCGAGGCGTCCTCTTTGCACGTCAGGAACTGCGAGTAGAAGTTGATCATCACCAGACCTCGGTTTCTAGCCTGAACAGAGAAGAGTTATCGCAAAGTTCACGTAGAAACTTATTATGTTGAAGATAAATTAATTGTTAAGAGAGTGTGGTATAGTCGATTCATGGTGGAATATCATTTTTTGGTGATAACTTATGGACGGTATGAGATATCAAAATTATAATACGGGAGAAACAGCCGTTTTTGATACGTTGTAAATGATATTAATGAAAACTACTCAACTAAAATCGCCTAATTGTTAAATGTATACAGTTAAAAACACATTTGAGTTTGAATAATTATAACCTTGGATGCAATACATCTGTGTTTCCACTAGAGATTTTATATGCCATAAGGCCTACTGTTTGAGAGTTATCACCAAAGACTACGCTTTATCGATTTCCATGGACCGCTAAATACCTACTTACGCTTTATCGATTTCCATGGACCGCTAAATACCTACTTAAAAAAATATATATCTTCTAAATATTTTCTTCAATTTCTTAACCGCTAAAAACATACTGGTAAACCCTGAGTGTCCACTTCTTCCGGGTGAATTTTGTTTCAGAGATTCAAATTAAGAACACAAATTTATAAATTCATAATGACACTTTATAAATTCAAAATTTTGGTTTCAAATCTGGCAAAATGTCTTTGATGATGTCTTTGAAAATGTCAAATAGGCTTTGTGGACTCTACTATGTATCTCCTCCATATGAAATAACAAGAAAAACAACAACAACAACATCAACATTCAACTCACCACCAGTCTGAGGATGTGATCGGGCACATTACGTGAACTGTTGCACAGCGCACGCGCAGAAGAATGCGAGAACACGACCGGAGCTCGCGTCTCAGACAGCGCCGCGCGCATCGTCCGCTCGGACACGTGACTCAGGTCTACCAACATCCCCAGCCGGTTCATTTCCCTGACGACGCTCTGAAAACACGCCACGGCGGCCACGGTTAGAGAGAGAGAGGGGGGGGGGAGAGAGAGAGAGAGAGAGAGGGGGGGGGGGGAGAGAGAGAGAGAGGGGGGGGGGGGGAGAGAGAGAGAGAGAGGGGGGGGGGGGGGGAGAGAGAGAGAGAGAGAGAGAGAGAGAGAGAGAGAGAGAGGGGAGAGAGAGAGAGAGAGTGAGAGAGAGAGAGAGAGAGAGAGAGAGAGAGAGAGAGAGAGAGAGAGAGAGAGAGAGAGAGAGAGAGAGAGAGAGAGAGAGAGAGAGAGAGAGAGAGAGAGAGAGAGAGAGAGAGAGAGAGAGAGAGAGAGAGAGAGAGAGAGAGAGAGAGAGAGAGAGAGAGAGAGAGAGAGAGTGGGGCGAAGTCAAAGAATAGCGGAACAACAGGGGTTGACTGATTGTCCACTTTTCATATCAGGGTTTACTTTCGATATGATTTTTATCATCGATAATCATTGATTTCGTATCGATTATGAGCTAGAAAAATATCGATCATTTCGGATAATTTATTCTATTCAAGTTGTAGTTAATTGATAATCGAATGCTTATATCGATGATACGTGTTCTCACTTCCTTTGAAGTAGAACAAACACAGAAAAATGAGAAGAAAGTAAAGTAATTACGGATGTAATTTGTACGCATTTGCAGTTTGTTATTAGTTGAAGTGTTGTCCAATGGAGTACATAACTGCGACCGCCATACTTTTTCATTGGTCAATCGATATATCGAATTATCATAACACTAGAAAATGAGAGTAAAATTAATTCTGAATAATTTTAATATTGATTTTGCACATTGAGTGAAAGTCAGACCATCATTGAATCATTTTTTGTAAGTAGTTGCAATTGTACCTTATTTGAAAAAGATTTTCAGTTTCTGAAGGTTGGTAATTATATTCCACTCGTCATTTGAATAAAGTTAGCCAGCTCTCGAAAACCACTAAATTATTGGTGGCCCACCGCATGAAGCATGAATCAGGTCGGTTCACCGCTATACAGACGTGTAAACACGAGAAAATAAGTATAATGTAGAAGTAATACTAGCTCTTCATTCATAATCTCGGTAAATTCAGTTAATCTGTTAATAATTAGACTGGAAAGTAAGGAAGAAAAACCAAATTATACACGGCACCTCCACCGAAATGTTACACTTCATCTTCCCATTTTATTCCATTGTCACTCACCAACATCAATAGATCTAAGTCTTTATCACTGTCCGTCCTTGAAATGCGTACAAGGATGCTTACACAAATCAAGACATTTATTTTTAATATTTATTTCCATTTTCAAAAACTAGTGTAATTGAATGAAAGGTTCTCATCTCCAAGATAATTTTATGCTCTTTAATCAATATATTTTATTTTTGTCAATTGAATCAGTATTGAGATAATACGTCAATGAAATTCAGCACATTAATTTTATTCATTGACGTATTATCTTAAAACTGATTGAATTCACTGAAATAAAATGTCATATCAATTAAAGAGCATAAAATTATCTTGGAGATGTGAACTTTTCATTCAATTACACTGGTTTTTGAATATAGAAAAAAAGTAGTGAAGGTGAATTTCTCTATTTTTATAAGCACCGTGCATGAACCCTTTTAAACACATAAGTTACATATATATATATATATATATATATATATATATATATATATATATATATATATATATATATATATATATATATATATATACACCCGATATTCCTACCTTGCCGAAGCTAGTGAGTCCCCCGTGCTCTGCCCGGCGTCCTGGGTCATCAGATAGGGAACTATCGGCCCTAGAATGTCAAACACAAACACAGTATAATGCATGATTCACAGTCACACGGTTGCACGGTTTTTTCCGTCCCGGTAAGACACGTAAACCAATTATTCTAAAACTCTCAGTAGATTCTGTGTATGGTGCACTTACTAACCGGGACGGAAAAACGTGAGCTTTGTTACCCAGAATCAGGCACTAGATTATTCTAGAAACTGATTTAATATTATCTAAAATATAGTAATTGATTGGCTCTAGAATGTAAAGAATGAACCGAACTCCAGATTTCTAAGACTGATTGGTCCAGGTTCTATCATACACCATGTCTAGAGTTTAATTATCTTACACTGGAAGTAGTATCCTTCAACTGGAAGTTGGATATATTATTTCCCAACTAAAATCATACAAAATTTCTTGAAAAAACAAGTATCAGCACCGATCACTGATGTAAGACCATCCAGAGTCAGAGTCAATCAATTTTTCTTCCAGACTTTCAAATTGAAATTCAATCCTAATTTCAAATTATTCACGGTGCCATCTTATATATAGGGCCTACCTATATTACATTCTATATTTTTATAAGGCCACAAAAATACGATAATTATTTGTTTAAGATCAAGATGATAGAATTGAGAATCAATGTTCATCATGGTATAAAAGATGGAAAACTTCGAGTTTTGAATAACTGAACTGAAGTACCGTAATTCAGTCCACGAAAATTAAATTTCTTAAAATAGCTTAATTCACTTCGTTATATGAAAAGAAAGAAAGAAAACTGGTCTGCATAATAATTCCTCGAAAACAAGAATACATTTGTCTCGTTACGGCCTTTAATTTATTCTACTATTTTAATTAATACCATTCAAGAAAATAAAAATGTAAATCAGGCTTGATATTCATAGACGCAAGAAAAATGCTTCCATGAATACATTGAAGAAGGTGATTCTGGATTTGTGTGATTATTCGAGTGGCAGGTGTCTAGCCGAAATGTTGAGAGACAGAAAAAAACGGCCTATCAGTTATAAGGTAATACGTCAATGAATTTCATCACATTCGTGATTCTCATCGACGTATTATCTTGAAACTGATTGAATTCTCAAAAAAATGTCATAATAATTAAAGAGAATTACATTATCTTGGAGTTGTAAGCTTTTCGTTCAAATTACATTGGTTCGTGAACATAGAAAAAATAGTAAAGATGAATTCCTCGATTTTTACAAGCACCGTGCATGCACCCCCTTAACGCGGTGCACATATGGGCTTCAACACTTTCGTCACTGTTTCATTTCATTTCAAGTAATAAGGTCCCAATTGTTTTTTCGGAAATAAATGTAAAAACTTCTTCATTTGGTTCAAGCTGTAGAATCTCATTAAAAAAATACACTTTATATTCGTCTGATGAATCTATTTCAATATCACAGAAAATATTGACTGATTTTTTTCCAGATGGAAACAGACTTCACATTCAGTTCAAGCTGTACTAATGTCGACCATGTCCAAGCTCCTAGCTGCTAATAGAGATATTGTGTGGAATAATTTACCAAGGTATGTTGCAGGTGGAAGTGAGTGTTAGTCCTCGCACTCCGACGGCATACAAAGTCCTCAGTACAGGCAGGCTGTTGCCAAGCGAGTGACCACCCTCCACACTAATCAGGCTACACACCTGACCTTGCATGTGTGCCTCTTCGATATCTACAAATCAGATAAAAAACAATTATTATTAGGTCGGATTTGTCAGTTTTTCCAGTACTTATTATTTGATTATTGTTTCCTTAACGACGCCATCAACAGCTAGGTTATATAGGGGGTACGAATGAGAAGGTAAAGAAGTAAAGAATAAAAAAGGAAAGGTGATTATGAAACTTTGAAGTCATTGTAAGTGAAAGTACGTTTACCAAAACCCATGCGTTATGCGGGATTCTAACCCACGCCTAGGAACCTTATTCCTGAGATAAGTGAGATGTGAGAAAAATAAAAGTAAAAGAGAAGATGATTATCTCACATAAAATGGCCAATTATTATTCCTGAATCAATTTTTCTTCCTTTTTTTCTCATATCTCAATTTTTATTTCACTTCCTATTTTGATGGATCTGATGGTTTCTCACAATCTTTATCGTATTTCATTATCAAGATTACTAAATCTGATGAAAAGTGAGATGAGAACATTTTTTCACTTCATTTTCTCACATCTGATTTATCTCAGGAATAAAGCGGTGCCTTCAGTGTCTGAAGCGTGCCTCAGCGGAATGAGCTAACGAGGGCGGCTCTTCATTCAATACTTTCGTTCTTCATTCAATACTTTTTTTGAACTGTAATCCAAATAAAAAATAATAATTAGGGATAGCTTGAGCTGTTAAACTTCTTTATGCTTCTCTTGAGGATTGAACCCACAGTAGGTTCAGTGTGAACTCCTCATGCAGAGTTACGAAGGAATCGGTCGTGGACTGACTGCAGGGTAAATGAGGTGTTAACGTAAATGAAGTACGTGATCAGAATTTATCCAGGTCGTGGGAATTAATTCTTACAATAATTCAGGAAAAATTATAAATGAATGTCTCGGGATTTAGGGGTTTGTCGATAGTGAGTTCATTAATTTTGACGCAATAAATATATACAAATAATTAATAAAGAAATATATATATATATATATATATATATATATATATATATATATATATATATATATATATATATATATATATATATAGAATGTCATCTCATATTATCATCTAGCTTCCTAGCCTACCATTTCGTGATTCATTTATCATTTATCATTGAATTAACGAAATCATGTTAGGTACGTAGCTTCAAGATTGTTTTTTATATGTGACCTTCTTCTGGTTTACCATCGATCATGTTGACCAAGGCCTGTTATTATCAAGTCTAGTTAGTCTTATTCTAAGATCTAGTGAAAGCAAACAGCTTGAGTAACCAAGGTGATAACATAAGAGATAACTGTCGGTTAGAGCTACTCTCACACTGGTAAATACATAATTATGTATCTCGAATATTTTCAATCTATAATATAGTACTTGTCTGTACGTATTGTTTGATGAAATTGGTATTCCAATTGCACAATCCTTTTGTTTTTTACGTGCCTGTTTCTTACATCAATCTGTTTAATATTCCGTCCCCATGGCAACCAAAAACGAGGCAGATATCCTTCATTTCAACAAGACTGTATGGTCAAGCGCATAAGTTTATCGTGAACTAGCGGATTATCACATGGAATAGGATAGGAATTATCCGTTTTTTCACGGAGACTTTTGTGTCTGACTACACACAATTTTAAAATTTTTGTGATGGGGTTATATTTGTTTTAAAGAACATCACAACCCTGAGACTAGATTTCAATGAATGATGACGGTATTTATTTTCCTGATTTTGGAGAAAACAAGAAAATCATCTCAATTTCATAAATTATAATTTATCTATTTGCTCTCCAGAGACCATGAACCATTACGTAATCATTCCCGATTCTGTATAGAAACATAAACATAATCGAGTAGTGTCTACGTCACGACTCAGAAAAAGAGCCACTTCCTGGAGGACAAAATTATAAATTATAATCACTCGAATTGAGATGATGATTAATAGTCTTCTCTAGACTTGAAGAAATAAAAGTCATCACTATTCTTTAAAATCTAGTTTCTGGGTTGTGATGACCTTTAATGAAAACAATTTTTCCATATTATATCACTCCATTTTTATTGACCCCATCGAAAATCGATACAAAATCATTGTTCCTCAATTGAGACTATGAATGAAAGTAGGATCGTTTGGACAGGGCACCACAAGAGCTCTCTTACCACCTCAAATATTTATTTCATATCGTATTATGTGACATGATCTGCACTACAAGAGGCTGACTTGTTGGCCATAATTACATAACATAATCCCAGGCTCCCGGGAGCTTTCCTTACACACGCTCTAATTAAATTCAGCACGCTAAGATTCTCGCAGCACTCGAAGGATGTTTCAGCGAAAAGAGCAGAATGTTTGTAGTTATTGCGTAGCAGCTGTGTTGTTAGATTACTCAATGCATTCATTCATTTATTTGATTTGCAATATGTCATTGAATAAAGGTCCTTATTAAAAAATGAATGTAAAAAAATCGAACCACTACCTTCAAACCAGTAAGCTATGAGAAAAAAAAAAGATATATGATATATATTTCACATATGTATTTCACTCCCAACTTTTTTCATAAATTATCCATACTTACTGAACATTGTGGAATGTTTACGAATATATATATATATATATATATATATATATATATATATATATATATATATATATATATATATATTCAATATTATGTATATATATATATATATATATATATATATATATATATATATATATATATATTCGTAAACATTCAGAATATCATGGCTCAGCCGAACAGCCGAATAATGAGCAGTAACCACAATGTTCAGTAGGCCTAAGTATGGATAATTTATGGAAAAAGTCGGGAGTGAAATAGAAAAGGGACAGAGAATAAAAAAATAATATATTGGGAGAAAATATAGGCTATATATACACTTACGGTCACAAGAACTGGCCGATCGAGCCACATTAGGAAGAGAGTGAAGACAATGTACGCCCACATGCATTATACGCACTAGACACTAGTAAAATATATATGTGTGAACGTTTACAGCAAATGAGTAAACGCACTCGAAATACCATTTATAAGAATAATGCAAGAAATTGCTTCTGTTTGAATTTGAATTTGAGTTCCGGAACACATAATGAATGCAATCATGCGCCAGTGTACAGTTGCGGTCATATAAAGTGTGGTCGATCAAGCTGTACAATTGAAATACACCCCGAAGAAATTATACTATCATTATACGCACCAAAATTAGAGAAGATAATGTAAATACGCACTTCACGCATAGTCTATACAACATTAGCGGTTGAATGAGCGTAGATTGTATTCAAATTTATATTTGAATTGCAGATTAAACAATTTTATGTGACCACAAGTGTACATAAATTACCAAGAAGACATTTTGAAAATAGAAAAGAGGAGTACACTTTTTACATGTTGAAAAGGGAATAAGTTAGTAGTATAGAATCAGATTAGAGTGGATATTGATCGACATGTATTTCAAGAAGGTATGAAACAATGTTGTAGGAGATTGAAGGCCCAAGTAGGAATACATCTTATACTATACGCCCTAGTACACTATATAATACTCTACTATACTTTGTGGGGTAAGATCGCCCTTGTGGTGTCCCGTCCAAACGATCCCATCTTTCATCCATATACTTAATTGGGGAACAGTGATTTTGTATCAAGTTTCGATGTTATTTAAAAAAATACTCGTGGTAATTAGTTTTTATCAGTAACCATTATTGTCAACATTGCTGATAAGATGTGATTGCAAAACTATGTTCCAATAAATATTATGATAATACCGTAAGTCGAACCCTGGTCACTTGAGTGAACTACAGTCAAATTCAGACACGTGTATTTTAAGCTCAGGGAAAAGTTATATATATATATATATATATATATATATATATATATATATATATATATATATATATAAATACACAAGAGGAACCAAAAACATGGATTATATATATATATATATATATATATATATATATATATATATATATATATATATATATATATATATATATATATATATATATATATATATATATACATGTATATGTAATCAAATACACGATGAAAATGATAAACTGTTTCCAGAACCTCGTTAAGATTTCAGTCTCACATTCCTCATCGGTGAAATATCCTCAATCCTGACGTACTAATCCTTGTTAATTGATCAGTTAATTATCTGGTGACGTGCGCATGCGCGTGTACTCACCTGCCGCCGAGGTGCACAGCGTGAGTGACGGGTGATATTTCTCCGTGAGGCGTCGGATGACGTCGACCTGTTCCAAGGTCAGCTGCACGGCGTCGCGGAAGTGCGAGTCGCAAGGCACGTAGGCGGCCCAGATCTTTAAGAGAGGCGTCGAGTTAATTGCCATGGCATGAAGGTCTACAATAGAACGATCATATTCAAGAGAAAATGGATCCGGGGCCGCGAAGATCGAAAAAAAACACGGAAAATCCGGGACCGCGTAGATCGCGGGATCCGGTATCCACGTAGTCAGAATAATTCCTCCCAAATTGTACTGTAGAGGGCTCAACAACCTCGTAGTGGTATTGTTTGGAATTTGTAGTCTTCTAGTGATATTTTGTTTGTTCTTCTTTTTTGGGGGAATTTCTTCCTTTAAAAAAAAAACGTGACATTTGTTGGTCCCGAGAACATTTCTCGGGACGCCGGGACAGAAAGCTCAAAACAAGGACAATCCTGGAAAAACCGGGACGTCTGGTGACCCTAGTCTACAAACAACTACATTGTGCCATGAGGCGAGAATTTTCCAACAAGTCGGTTAGATGTGAAACAATAGTTGAAAATCACAACATTTTCTACTTCTGGTAATGTAATCCATTTTTCATGGACGTGTCATTACGTCAAAAATTTTAGGTTCCCATTGGTCACTTTTAGTCCCACTAAAAAAAAAACGACTCGCAGAAAAATTCCAGAATACTAGACGCCTCACGCACCTAGCTACAGTAAATTGCTTTTCAACATTCGAAAAATCGATTTTTTGACCAAATTGAGACACAAAAATTTCGATAAACTTTCGATATAAAAAATTCCAGTGTCGTTTGCAATATTTCCATCCAATGGATAGGACATTATTGAAATAAACGAAACTTTATGTGTTTTCATTTTTTATGAGATATTTTATTTACGTCTGAAAGCAGAACTGCAACCTTTATTGGCTAATAATATAGTCAAGTAGAAAGGTATTTTTATTGGAAATGAAGTATATTTTGTTTTGTTGGTAGGTTGGCGGAAATGACATCGATATAGCTCGTGCAAGAGTTCGGCGTCAAATGTGTGGGGTACGATATACTTGATAAGTTACTAACTATGAAGTGATGATAAGTGAAAGGACGATTACAAAAACCAATGCATTATGCGGGACTCAAACCCACGCCCAACGGTGATTTCAGTTACTGAAGCGGTGCCTCAGCTGACTGAGCTACGAAGGGCGGTAACAAAAATAATATACAAATTTTTCAATATTAGTAATGATCTACTCTAAAGATATATAAATGAAACCTATTCAAAATATCTAATGTAGGCTACAACATCTTGTTAAAATGTTCTATTTTACTTTATCCTCATTTAGAATACAGAAAGCGAAATCCTTTAAAGCTTTAATTCCTATTACGAAGTAAATTTCAAAAAGTTCTTCTTTTATCGAGAAAGTTAAATTACTCCGCAGGAATTCTCTTGCGCATAGCGTCAAGTCGAAACATATTTCGGCGAGACGAGCATTTCACTGACCAAATTAATAAATAAGCAGCTGACTTTTTTCTCGCTACTACACAGCATCAATATTGTCTCTGTTTTTCACACAGGAATAGTTCTAGCAAGAGATACGGACGGATAACAGATGTGTCTTGTGGTAGTTTTGTGTTAGAAACTACAACAAGATGTACATACACATGTATAGAACTACATAACATATACAGAGATATACATAATTTACATCTTTTAGCTGGTTGATTCGCGAGATCAACTTAGATGAGGTGATATGAGCAACACCAGTCAGTACCTTTTGGGTAGATGTTCTTTATAATATATGCGTTCTTATTACTAGGCAAACGCGGAATGTGCGTTGTAAGATGAGCGAAACTCTACACACCTTGATCATATAAAATGAACTTTATCCGATACCAATGGATCTAGGAAGCCGTGAATTTAACAATGCAATATTTTTGCACCAATATTTCTATCTTTTCTATAGATGAAAATCATGTATTAAATTATTTTCTTCAAAACGGCTGGTCCGAATCACACGTCAATTTTTATTAATGTGTATTATTTCTCTGTTCACATTTGACGAAAATTTGAATTATATTGGAGAGATTTTATTCTTCAATTTTTTCCGCCCAGCCTAATCTTATGGGGTTTTTAGAAACTTTGAAATGATCTTTCTCAAAAATGGTCCAACCGATTCGACCCAAAAACTATACAGTTCCAAGTTGGATGAGTGTGCGCATAAAAAAAAGTTTCATGTCGATCTGTCAATCCCTGCGACCTGTGCAGTGCTTACAAAAAAAAAAAAAAAAAAAAAAAAACACAGACAAAGCTCCGTAAGAGTTGCATGGAAACTCTTCACTAACGCTCATCGAATTAGGATTCTGATTATTAGGGTTGCAGTTTTTTCATGAAAATTAAGAATGATATCGAAACAAGAAACTTCAAACGATACTCGAACGATTTCAATATCGAATAAAATAAAATATATCGGATCGAAAATATCGAATGAGCAAGATTGCGAGATTCGAAGTCATGAATCTCGATTATGTTATACTGTTTCGGTTGAGTTTATTTTCCATCAATTCATAATAATATACAAATTTATATCAATCGACACTTGAGGTGGTCAGTTCTTTGTCTGAATGAGAAAGTCATCGACAATCTGGTAGTTACCTAATAACAATCTTATACTCAGATTATTTATAAGAACGAGCACACAATGACGTCGAGCTCTTTCCTCTACGTACACACATTAAACTCAGCATAATATACACCTTCGCTAGGACAGCAAAGAGAAACCATACGCGAAGACCTTATTATTTATTTTATACCTCTTGGTCTGGTAAGAACTTTTTCACTTTTTTGTTACTTGGTTATCTGACTTATTACTAATTCAGTTTTTTTCGAACTAATAAAATATTGAATAATCAAATTCGATATCGCAACGAGTCCTAATATATCAAATCGAACGAAAATATCGAGTCATAAAATATCGAATCGAACGAAAATATCAAAATCGAACGGCTATTCTAATTTTCATTGGCTGTATGGATCAAGAAATCTCACACAAACCAAGTTTGATCAAATCTGTAATAACTAGATTTTATTGCAGGATAATATCTCACCTTGCCATAACGTTTGTTACGAACTCTCAACTTATTATTTATATTCAACATTTGAACTGTTCAACTGTGAAATATTCTAACCAGGAACGCCTGATCTAGAGTTACTTCCATGACCCAATATAATACAGAACACCACATGAAAATACGAATGAATTACGTTAAATAATTAAACAGTACACAATGCAGTACCATGTATATATGTATATCTGTATCCGAGAGAAATGCACATTTGAACCACACGTGCGCTAGTGGTGTAGGATAGGGGGGACGATCAATCGGGACATTCATCTTTCGTGGATGCAAGTATATACTAGTACTATACTGATATCTGACATTCAGAGTATGTGGCACACTCTACCTGTACACGACGTGATAATAAATAATAATAGTAATATAAATCCTACACTATATATCCAACAATAGTTGGGTTAGGAGGTTTAAACAAATAAACTAAAATCTTGGGAAAATCACACGCGATGTGATGTGCTCGCTAGGCACAACTTCCCCTCGCCATCTTCAATATCCTCTAGTTCCACTCTCTCCACAAGCTGCCTCCTTATATCCCTATCGCCCCACCATTCTTCGTCCTCCACTCTCTTCCACAATTCTCTTATTTATTCCACATCCCACCTTATCAAAACAACTCGAGATGAATGAATTAATTTTTCACCAACTTACTGACGTAAAATACATACTTGTACATCTTTGTACACTTTTGTAGTTTTGAAAATCTAAAATCAAAAAATACGAAACAACTGCAAAGTCGAACGTGTCCCCATTCAAATATAGCCCACAATACATTTTGGAAGAAAAACTAAACTGACGCAATTCTTGTGTATCTTTATCAAAAACTTCGACGCTTACAGTTTTAGGCTATTATCAACCGTTTAGTCGAGATAAATAGAAGCATTAATAATGATATTTGGTGAAGATTCAGTGCTCAATTAGACAACCATCGTTTTATGAAGTTTCAGAATTAGTTCTTGGATAGTTCCAAGTTCGGAGATCTCCTGAGATATAATCGCAGTTATCAGTGGATTCTCGATATAATATAATAAAAACTAGTAATTCTGACGTCACTGACCTGCGCTCCGACAAGCCCAGCGCGCAGGCGCGGTAGATCCGTGTGCGACCACGCGCTCTGCGACCACGGTTGTACGCCCCGTAGATCCTCGCCGAACCGGAAGTCCTCCAGTCTGTTATGAAGGAACTTCCGAATATTCCACGGGAGGTCGTTGTGTCTGGCGGTAGAAATTCATTCACATTCAAAACTAATCGGTCGGAATGGAAATAAAGCGAATTGGAATGAGTTTTGTAATTGTGCATTTTCCGGTACTTATGCATGTTATTTTTATGCTTCGAGGAGAGTGTAGAGGAAGAATCCTCTAGTTTATTGTAAACCTATCATACATAGGTGGAATTGAAGCGGTTACAGCCTGATAGTGTAGGTAACTATTCCAGTACAGGCGACAGAGGAAAAAAACGAAATTAATTGGTGACCGTTCCGGGAATCGAGCCTACTACCAACTGATACACTCGCTTGAATTAGTGGAGTTGGGGCATTGCAAAGAAGATATAGTCAATTGTCCCTATAGTATCTATAATTTATGTAACAATTGTTAGATACTAATCGAAATTCTTCGTTTTTCATCCGATTAAGTGAAATTTGGTGGAAGGGCCATGTTATTTCAGTGATGGAGAATACAATGAGTGGAGTCGACTATTTCTGGTATTAGGGCCATGTTATTCAAATGCTGGAAAATTCAATGAACTCGGTTAATACATTTTGGTGGAAGGACCATGTTATTTCAGTGAAAAAGTACAATGAACTCAGTAAATTGATTTTGGTGGAAAGGCCATGTAATTTCAGTGTTGAAAAATAAATGAACACAATTCACTAATTTTGGTGGAAGGGCCGTGTTATTTCACTGTTGTGAAATACTAATAACATTCGAAAATCTAGATTATTCTATGTGCAACAAACAACTTAACAAATGTTTTCAAGTGTGTCATGATTTTCGTTTCCTATTTATAGAAACCGCCAAAATGCGATAAATCATATCAACAAAAGGAAAACGAGAACGAGAAACAGAAAACCTTCCGAAAAAAATAAATTACTCCTCATCACCGAGACGAATCTCAACGAGACGGCACGGTTAATAACTCACCCGTCAATTAACGGCACCTCACGCAGCAGCCGCGTCACCACTTCGAGGCGTTCATCAAGCGAGGCTCCTGATTGGACACGCAGGGCGATCGGCACGCACACGCCGACGGTGGCGGCGAAGATGAGAACTACGACCATGGCCATCCATGGACGTGGCACTGACGCGATCTTGGCCACGGGGAAGTCCGGACCGCACGCACGGCCGCCTCCTAATCATGCCGGAATGAATATTGTTTATCCATGGAGTTATCTGTGTGTGGGGCATGCTGTGGCTTCGAAGTATAGGCCTATAGATCGTAGTCTACTATAGGAAATTCAGTATTTTTATTTACATCAAAGCTTGAGTAAATCTTGGGTCCGGTTGATTGTTATAGGAGTACGCGATAGTTAGCGGATTAACTTATCACCGTTGGTTATGCATTTTGTTTTCATACCTCGACTGATATATATATTTTTTTAATAACATCGAAACTTGATACAAAATCTTTGTTCCCCAATTAAAGCTGGGGATGAAAGATTAGATCATCCCAATTTAACATTTTCTGATAGTGAGAGGATTAACACATTTAACTAAGATTCGTAGAACCGCTCTTTGGTTAAAAAAAATGTTAATTTGATCTGTCAAGCAATTAAGAAAATGTTAAAGAATGAGGAAATTTAATAAATGCAGTGAAAATAATTGTAAAATGAAAATCAACAAATAATTTATTTTAGTAAAAATCATTGAGAATTCGAACTGAGTGAATACAATTACTGACCATCACGATGCTGAAATATATTACGATTACGGTTTTATATGAAAATTGTGGTGGCCAATAGTATATAGTGGTTCAATAGTAATGAGTGATAAATAATGAGAATCACAATAAGTAAAATTCAAATGAAAAATTGAGTAAATACTGTTTTCAATTCCATGTACACTGCACTGCGTGTTACAGTAAGTAACGGTATGTGTAGTGGTGGTTGGGGCGAAGGAGGGTGTGTGTGTGTGTGGGGGGGGGGGGGGGGGGGGTGAGGAGATGGAAAATTAAAGTCGTTACAATTTCAAGGTATTATCACATTTCACTGTATTTACCGACCGTCTTGAGTAATAATTAACTTCTATTAGCATTGTGAATCTTAATTAAAATGACAAGCACAGATAACATTAATTATGCCAGCTAAATATAATTGAACCTATTAAACTACACCTTTAGTTATGAACTTAGGAACCTATGAACCTATAAACCTATTGATCTTATCTATTGGCCACTTCATGAAAAATTGAACGATAAGCAATATCGATTCATTTATAGGCCTACATATCGACTGGTGAAAAATATTGAAAGTAATAAATTGATTATTATTTAAAATGTTTGATTTCAAAACACGACACTCTAAATATCGCGCGAAGAAAAATGTTTTTTTTATAATATATATATATTGAATTTAACGACGCTGTAACAATAACTAAGATCCAATGGCGTAGGATGAAAGATAAATGAGATGATAGGATGATGAGATGAAGGTTTCTTAGGTAATGAGAATGATAGTGAGGACGGAAGCGGTCGAGGCCTATAATATAGAAACCATTCCAGCATAGCCACATACATTAACTCCTATAGAGGACTACCACGAAAACAACATTTAAAAATGGACGGTGGCGGGGATCGAACCAGGTCCGATATTCCCCTCACCTACCACATCACATGAAACGCGCGTGTTTACAACTACGCTGCATATGCCGGTTCAATTTTTTCATCTGAAAGATCGGAGTGCTATGTTTCGAATTCATTAACGACATAAATAAATACCAACATTTTTATTCAGCATAACTAAATACGTCTAGACTCATAAAGTAGATTCCGATGTTCGTAACCTATTACCATATTATCCTGATGATCAAATATCACGAATTCAAATCACACTTAATTCAACGAACAAATTATCACGTAGCAGACGGAACAAATCTCATTACAGTGCTGCTTGGTATAGATTGTTACAATAAAATAGAATTCACCATGAAGTTACAATGTTTTAATAACCAACTTATATATATACGTTACAAGTTATGAAAGTTTGTAGATAAAGCAGCGTTTCTTGACTGTGTTATAGTTGAGAGAGCTATACATTACAAACAGCGTGCAATTTATATCACTTGAAAACTTGAGATGAGGATATATATCTATATATATATATATATATATATATATATATATATATATATATATATATATATATATATATATATATATATATATATATTTATATTATATATATTATATATATACATACATACATATATATATATATATATATATATATATATATATATATATATATATATGTGAGCACGGAGATTTTCGCGGCCAATGGTTGATGGTAAAAATGTTTCCACGGTAAGTTTGCTGCGATTAGAAAGCATGTTGGGTCCTAAAAAGGACCGGTTGATGCGACGTTTCGCTGGAATTTCATCCAGCATCATCAGGCGACGGTGGTAAGTGGTCGAAGTGTGGAAACATTTTTACCATATATATATATATATATATATATATATATATATAAATATTTAAAAAGAAAACTTTCCTTTATGTGGTGTTTGCTTTTACTTCTCAGGCGTGATATAGTACATCATATTTGTTAATCAAAGTATGGTTCTTGCACCAGAATCACAGGTCGAGATTATATATCTGGAGTTTCTCATAAGTTGAATAAACTTGATTATGAGTTCAGAACATATCGTGTAGAATGTGAATGTAGATTTATCTGATTTAAGAATCGATGGCAATATGAGTAAGCGTATCAAGTTTGACTAGAGCTTACTCTCTACTTAACAATGATTAAAATCAGGGACCTGAACCGAAATTAATAAAGGTTCCGGTACCGGTTCCGGTTCGTAATTTTCTCAAATGAAGGTTCCGGTTCTGGTTCCGGTTCTACGTTTAAAAAGGTTCTGGTTCTGGTTCCGGTTCCATAGTGTGAATAAGGGTTCCGGTTCCGGTTCCACTTGCTAAATAGTTTCATAAGTTTTTTTTCCTCCATTGTAGTGGTTCTATATACTTTTGGTGGTCTTTTTTTTTTTTTTTGGTTCATTTTTGGAACAATCCTTTGTAAAGGATTTTTAATGTGTGTAAAAAAAAATATAACTAAAAAGTTATGAACAAAATGAGTAAATAGTGAGTCTGAATCAGGTATTGAGAACCTTTATGGAACCTTTATGGAACCGAAAAGAAGCCAAGATTGGTAGGGGTTCCGGTTCCGGTTCTTGAAAATCAATAATAAAGGTTCTGGTTCCGGTTCCGGTTCCCCAAAAATTCGGGTTTCTTCGGGTTCCGGTTCCGGTTCTGGTTCCGGTTTGGGTCCCTGATTAAAATAGAAACAAATTGTCTGCAATGTTTCAACCAGTTGTGTGAGTGAACTTTTAATTGCCTGGTGAACGTCCAATAGTGCGTTTTCGTTATGATGAATCAGTGTTCTTGCTACCATATTCTTCTTCTTTTAACTGGCGTATCGAGTTCATAACAAAATGTTATCGAAATGGTTAGAAAAACTAAAAAGTAGGCCTATAATATGCGAAAATAGTAAATTTATTCTTGATGCAAAATACTAAAAAGGATTATTATCAGGTTATTCATGCTCAGTAATGTTTTCGAGTAGATTTTATAGGTTATCCTCATGAATAGCATTTGAAATGTACGTTATATTATTAAATCAAGAAAACGTGCTTTGTAAGATGAGCGAGATTTTATATGAAATTCATATATTTGTATTCACAAATTATTCGGTTATTTATACAGTTTCTATATTCACTTGTAAAATCATATTTAATCCATTCCGTGACTCAAGATTGAAACTATTTTATATCAATCCTCATTTATCTTAGAGTCAGATATAAATGAATATTTTATATGTCTAATGACAGCATCACTTACATCAATGACTCCAACCCACTCAATATTTTCCTTATTAATGTCAAAAAATATCCCCTCTTAAATACATTCAATGAGTTTATCAAAAGTCCTTGACTTTCTAGCTTCATCTTCAAGCTTAACCTTTATACCTTCTTTCTTCAGTATTCTGAGTATAATTTTAATTTCTTTCTATTTACTTCACTTTCTTCATATGAATTATTCATATTTACTATATACAACTGTAATATAATTATTTAACTTTATCTTTAGTTCTAGAATAGTTTTAGCCATGACGAATCCTATATTGGTACACTGTATTGATCAAATGGAGAATAGATAAATACATGAATAAATATATTTTTGGGTCAAGTAATTACAGAATAAGAAGAGTATAAAACAGAAGGTGATATTTCAACCACTAGTCCAGCCAAGGTAACCACAACAGTACACTCCCTTCTTCGTATCGCCATAACAATTCTTGCAGGGGTATTTCTGTGCTCCTTTAATTAAGTCTATAATAATAAATTATGTTTAATTTCCGATATCCGATATATCCGACAGAGTAATGTGTGTCCAGTCCAGTAAACCGAATTCGGTTCAATGGTGGTTTTAATCCATTACGCACGGCACGGTATGTAATAATCCACTGGCCACGGCACGGTGATATTTAAGTGTGTTCGGTCAACTATAACTCACTGACTGTATAGTTCTCTTTCAGTCAAATGATTATACCTTTGTAAACGATGGTTGTTTGATTTAAGATCCCACCAACAGTTTGGTTATTTGGGGGTTCGAGTTAGGAAGAGATGTTTACAAGAGCCCAATTCAGATTTGACGCCAGATGATTGTTTGCTGAATTATCCCATTAACAGCTCGCGTATTCGGGGGTACGAATGAGCGTGGGATGTTCACAAAAATTTGATTTTAGATAATTATAGTTTACTCAGATAGTTTACTCAACGACCCACCACTAGCTAGGTCAATTGGAGGTAGGAATAAGCGGCAACTATCCCGGAAATTATTTCAACAAGATTTCATTGTTTCTTAAATAATTTACGGTATTTTATTATTAATTATTCTTTGTGGTGGTGATATCACCCTTGTGGTGCTCCCTCAGAACGATCATACCTTTCATCATCAGCCTTAATTGAGAAATAATTGGGAATGGGTATATCAAGTTTCTATGTTGATACTGGAAAAGAATGAACCAAGAAAATTGAAATGATAAATAACCCGGATTCCACGGAGCATTAAGCAAGATTCTATCCCAACTTACAGCGTCCAGTCTAGTCCCTTGGTATTTCTCTACCACCCGTAAAACATACAACAATGTCTACATTGATAGTGTAATAAAATTTGTCTGGACCATTTTCCGAAATACGTCGGTACAATGAGCATTTGTAAGCGATAAAAACCGAGTGAATATACCTCAAAAAATATAAAAAAACATTGAAAATGATTAATTATGTCTACACACATTTCGATCATACTTTGACATTCTGGCTCCAGACAATTTTAACCTCTTCACCTATATAACTCGTTCACTCTTCCAGATTTTATATCTTATAACCTAAAAAATAACAAAAAAACACTTCGAACCATTCTCGGTTCATCTTTCTATTCACCTTGTGCAAGGTTTCTCCTAAGAAACTAATATTGCCCAGTTTATGATTAAACATTAAATTTACTGCTTTTATACCGTTTCCATACTATTAATGTTTTTACGTG